>WBNO01006783.1:61507-105171 GCA_013400575.1 Peucedramus taeniatus
CTTATTTATTTTTGGAATTTCCAGCTGATTTTGATTTTCAGACAGCAGTTTGGTATGCATCCAGTACAGGACATCTTAGGAACATTGTGCCTGCAGAAATCTCAGTGTTCCCAACCTGTACAGGATGGGCAATGCTCTAATAAACCCAAGGGTGAGATTCCAGCAGATGTGACCAGGTGTTGGCTGAGGCTCCCTCTCTTTTTAAGTGGGGCTATCAAATAGTGTCTGTTAAGAGGATATCCAGTGGTAATCCAGCCCTGCTAAAGCCTGGAGGAGAGGAGATCCTCACTGGCTTAATGCACAGATGTGATAGAGCTTCTTGAAACCAAGGGGGGGTTCTTCATCACCTCTTCAGTCAGTTCAAAGTCAAACACCTGCATGCAGGTCCCAAACAGCTGGCTTGCTTCAGTTTGCAGTGAGACAAGGAAGTTTATTTACAGAAAGAATACCAGAAGCAGGCTAAAGCACTAGGAGGTGTTCAGGGGACACCCATGCAGGGAGAGCAGTGAATAAATGTTTAAGGTTACAGTTCTGGTGGGCTCTGCCTGCATCATAATTGTACCACAAGGTGGAAGAGCTTGGCTCTTACCTGATGTGTTATAATGAGGACATGGCTCCTTACTTTCAAAGTCACTTCCTGCATTCATAAAAAAGTGATAACCTATGTGATACCTGACAAAGGTTTTGGCAGGTGGAAGTTTGAGGGGGTGGTTTGTACCAGTGGCAGAGTGGGGTTGTTTTCCTGTGTAGTTTAACACCATTAATGACTCTGTAAGGTATCCTCTTAGCTTAAAATTTTCTTTAATACACTGTGGAGTGACAGATTTGGGAATTACACTCACATTTATTTGGATTTGGAGCTGGATAAGCACCTGCAGGAACACATAGGGAATTTACAGATGAGAAGTGCTGCCTGTCTTCTGAAAGCTGAAAACCAAAGGTGTCTGCATGGTTACACAGAGCAGCTCTACTGATAATCAGAGAGGGCTCACAGAGGAGAAGCACTGCCTACACTCTTCCTAATTACTACATCAGCTCATTAAATCCTTATCCATCTCTGAAGCTGAGATGACAACAAGGGAGTGAATTGAGCAAGAGCTCAGGATTGGCAAGGATGCTGTGCTGGAGAGGCAGCCAGTGTGCCAGTTAAAGCCCAAAGCCACTGGTAATCTGTCCATCACTAAAATTAAGGTAGAAACAATATTTTTCTAAAGCATTAAACTGTGTAGAAGACAAAGGTGGAACTCCATATTATTATTCCATAATACCTCTGTAAGTAGTTACTTTAGTACAAGTGAGAAGAATACATGTCATCAGGGAAAACAACTCTGACTAATATAAACCTGAGCTGGGGTTTTGTTGTGCTTTAGTGCAATTTCCTTAATTTGAGGATCATCAAAAAGGGAAATATGTTCAGGCTTGGACCTGTGAAAATAAAAAAAAAACAAATTTCAGTAGTTGAATGGTGTATTTTTTCTCCCTCAAGCCCTGTATCATAAGAATATTATTTAAATTATTAAAAAGCATAATATTGCATACTTTAGCATCCTGTTACTTCAGTTCCTGCCTTCATTCTTTCCTTTCATAACAAGTGGGCACATGAGAAGAGGCCTGTAGTTTCTAGTAAAAACAGGTCACTATAACACATTTATGTCCAGCCTGAGATCAGGCTGGGAATTTCTTTGATCCAGATCCCAAGAATTTCTTCTTGTCCTTTACAAGCACAGCTGCTCTGGCAAAAGCCCTGTCCTGGGTCAGGGAAAGCCATGAAGATGAGAGTCAAAGCAAAATTTCTGCAACTTACCCATTCACAAACTTAATCCCTTTGTCTCAGCAGGACTGCAAAGTTGCTATTTTCATAAGCATCTGCTGCTTTGGTTTTTTGTTTGGTTTGTTGGGGGTGGGGTTTATTTTTTTTTAGTTCAGAAATTCTCCTACATGTTTAATAAGCTCACCAAGCTCAATTAAGAATTCTCTTCTCTGCTTTCATCAACCAGTTGGTAATTTTTCTTTGAAATATGAAACTGTAGTGGACTGAATATCACAAAAAGTGTGAGGTTTCTGTGGGTGTGATTTTAATGAATTAGTAAGTCTTTTTCTAATTACAGTAGCTTTTCTCTGAGGTTTCATCCACATCCTGAGACTGGTTTACTGCAATGACTCCAATTTACATCTCAGAAAGAAATCTCACAAAACATTCTTACCCTGGCCAGCTGGGTGCTCCAAGGGGACAATATGCAGTGACAGAGATCCCTTTGGATTGGCAAAGCTTAATCAGCTCTTCCTGAGGAAGATAGGAGTGGCTCTCAATCTCAAAGAAAAAAAAAATTAGTTTTCACCTCTCAAAAGCAGAAGGTACTTCAAGATTTAGCATCACTGTGGTGACCTACCAAGTGCCACAGCTTTGAAAACATGGTTCTTTTGGCAGGTGTGCAGGGTTTTTAAGGGACTTTTAAGAGATGTTGCATCCAGTGCAACACCCCAGACAGGTGTGATGTCAGTGCTGGGGAGCTGCAGGACAATTTACCTGATTGTTTGCAGGTTTGTGCCCTAAGCCTGGTTTGCTCAGGAGCCCATGGATCTGTTTGTGGTTGAAGTTGGGAGACTCCAATAGCCTTCACCATTCCCACATCCACGAGCTCTTCCATAGCCTAGAAATGCCACAGAATCACACTTCCTATTAAGTTCTTTCATTTTTATATTGAAAAAAATGCCCACACAAAAACTTCAGTGGTTAAAATCTTCCTGGCTGGACTCCTCCTGTGCTGTGAGAACAGTACCTGAGCAGTGAGGCTCTGGTCAGACTCAGGATCTCACATTGTGTGTCAGCATACAGATAAATAACAGCAATATTCACACTGTCACCTCATTTCTCTTTACAGAGAAAAGCAAGGCACAACTTTTTTTCCCAAAGATTTACTGAGAAGCAGAGAAAAGAATGATCAAAATAATTCTTATCTCATTTACTACTCCTGTGTTTGTACCCATGTGGAATGTATTCTGGAGTTTATTTACCTACTTGATTAGATTCCAGTGTGAGTTATTTGGACTAATTAACCCAATTGAGACCAAACTGTCAGGACTCTTTCTAGAGTCACAAGTTTTCTTTTAGTGTCTTTATAATAGTCAGTAAATATCATTTTAACATTCTTTAACATCTCTATATCTTTAATATAATATCGTATAATATAATTTAATATAGCTTAATAAAGCAATTCTTCAACCTTCTGAATCAATGGAGTCAGATACCAATCATTCATCATGTTGAGGATCACCTTTCTTTTACAATATTCACACAACTCCTAAACTATTATTATTTCAGTAAAATATGACTTTTCTGAAATACTATTCCTAGGCAGATCTTCACATAAGTGAAAGAGATTCTTTTAGAGTAATTCCTCAGCTAAGCAGATAATCATCCCATAATAAAAAGCACCTTCTTTGGAACAGAGCAGCTCAACAAGGAACTGTTACAAGATGGCTGGAACAGGATGGATACTGGTGATCAGCACTGATTAATTTCCCAAGAGAGATGTACCATTTAGCAGTTGCATTATAGGATAAGCAGCCCTGTATTCCCCCTCCATCACCTATCTTCTTTCACACTAATTAGCAATAAAACAGCCAGACAGCCCTAATTAGATTGTCACATCCAACAGAAAAGAAATGGGAAAATAATCTATCAGCCTTTAGAGCAGAAGATACCTTTGTTCCAAACCAGAAATAATTTTCATTTGAAGTTGCTGCCATAAGCAGCAGCCTGAAATTTACACTTTTTTCCTTCAAATGAACAACAAAAATGTGCCTAATTCTTCATCTGACAGAAGGCAAAAAGCATCAGTGAATTCTCCTGACTCTAGTGAGTTTTTTACCTGCTTTTGGCCTGGCTGTGCTGAACACACAGTGGGAGTGGAAGGAAAAGGAAGCCCAAACTATGGCCAAGCAGGAATTTGAATTCACGCCCAAGCCTGGTCTCCCATGCTGCACACAGAGCTTAGCAAAGGACTTTGGCCAAGTTCCACTCCCAGAGGCAGAAATTTGGGTGCTCTGGTACATTGGTGCAGGCATGTTGGCTTTGCTGGGGTCTGGATGGCTCAGGTGCAACAAGAGATAAGCATGGCTACAACTAAAGCCACCAAAAATTGCCCAGAGAGTGGGGAAGGAATGAGAGCAACAGCAAGTGTTAGCTCGAGCCACTGCAGGGTACACACACAGTCAAAGATTTCCTCTTGCCATGCCAACCCAGCCAGTTTATTAAGCAGTAGATATAAAAATACCTAAATTTTGGCACAGTGACACAAAAGGAGCGCAAGGACACGGAGAAATCAGCAATCTCAAATACTTTATGTTAGAAATTCTCTCAGAACAATTCCCACAGTAGAAAGCCCAGAGTTTTCAGGCTGTTATTTCAAACTAGCAAGATATTTTTGGCCTGTAAATGAATGTACCTCCCACGAATCCAGAAAATCTGTATCTCTGGGAATGATCATGCTGTTTCCATCTGCAGGAAATAGCTCCTCTCCTGCCTATCAGCACAAAAGGAGAAGCAATGTTAAGGTCAGCTGAATTATAAGCATTTAAAGAAATCATTTAGAAATTTGGGCAACTGAGTGGAGCTGGAGACACTGAGCTGGATGTCCTGACTTATGTTTGTGGTGGGGTGAGACATGGCTGAAAGGACTAGCCTGTACCAACAGAGAGATCTTCAAGAAAATCTGTCTCTTGAGACTCTGGCCTGCAAGCAGAGGAAGGGCAGGCACTTCTGTGTGCCTCAGGTTGGGAGAAGGCCAGGGAGGTGACACCAGGGATGGGGAAACCAGGATTTATTTAAGCTGGGGGTAGAGGGAAAAGAGAAAAATTGGAACTTAGTAGTTCACATGTTTGATTCTTGATGAGGAAATGGCAGCCAAACCCCACACTGTAGGAGGAGTGTGATCTGGATGGTTATTTGATCCATGACTTGAAAATGCTGTGCAGGGAAAAATAAGGTGGTTTCTACAAGACCAACCTAGTTTAAGCAGCCATGACCCCACCTTTCCTCCTGGGCTCTCCCTGCAGAGGTTTATCTTTGTATCCTAATGAGGTTTACCAACACTCCTCATTGGAGAGACCTAAAGAGATGTCTGTTCCCAAAGGCAAAAGGGGCAGAGCCCTGACAGATGGATCCCAGGACCTGAAGTTGCAATACCTTGAATCCCATGGGACAGTGTATCAGGTAGAGATCCAAATAATCCAGCAGGAGGGCAGCAAGTGTTTTCTGGCACACCTCTGTTATAGTTGGATAATGAGATGATTTGCTCTAGCAATTAAGGGATGACTATTGTGTGAATATTAAGAAAAGCTTTAGTGATGTATAGTTATGTTATTATAGTTTAGATGTCCTCTGTTCTCCCCATGGTTCCCTTTCCCCCCTCTGTATTGTGGCCATCAGACAGCCTGGGTTGTCTAGGACAGGTAAAAGAAGCGTGCACAGCTGGGAATGGAACAGCTTGTTGCTAAGGGGGCACAGCATGACCACACCTGAGCTTAAATCAAGCTGCAGGAGAGCGATCTCCACCGATAAACAGCAGAGAAGAGCTGAGTGACAGATTTTGGGAGGGGCCAGGGTTGGCTGATGCACCCCCAGGGGTATAAAAGACTGAACATCCATCTTGGAATGAAACCAGCCATGGGGTGTACACGAGGCAGTTCCCAGCGCTGTAACTTTTTCCTTATGTAGTCCTTTTGTTGTATTTTTTGTCAAGGTTTAATAAACCTTTTAAATTTTCAAAGTGAACAGTTGTTTCTCACACCTCCTTCACCAAGGATCTCTCGTGGAAGGTGGACCACAGCTGTGGGGTAACACAAAGCCTGGGAGCTGCTCTCCTGCCCCCACAGTGGCAGAGATCCCTGACAGGGAAACACAGGGCACAGACACAGAGGCAGCTCCAGGTGTGGCACATCTTCTCATCCTGAGGAAATGCCACTTGAGGCACTTGAGGCACTTAATGGATTTGTGGTACTAATTAGTAAGTAAAATGATACTGGGATACTCTGAAATTCCATCAATTATTGCAACAATTAAAACAAAGAAAATAAGTGAACCTGGTGAAAATCGACCCGCCAGCTTCCAGCAGATAGAAGTTACTTTATTTTTCCTACCATTGTTGTTGGGGGAAAAAACAAAACAAAGCATAACATACAGGAGTTGACAGGCTGAGGCCGGCGGCGCAGCGGGAGTGACCACAAAAACAATAGCCCTGCTTCCTGTCCCAGAGGCCACCGAGAGCACGGCCTCAGTTCCTGTCTCCATGGCTGACAATGGACATGGACTACAAAAAAACCCCTCTCAAACCAAGCCTTTTGTTTCTATTCCTTCCCCTCACCAGCCACAATTTGCTTTGCCCTGACAGAGAGGAGGTAATTCCCAGCTTCACCCCACGGCACTTTCCAGATCGGGACTTGGTCTCTCCTCTCTAGAGCTTGGCCCCACATGAGAACCATTATCCAAGGACACACCTTGCTGGCAATAAAGAGCTCTTCTCACCTCACCATTCTTTATCCCAGCGTGTCCCTGATCTCGCTCTCGTTCTGGTACATGTAGGCAAGTTGAAGTGGAGGTGCCCAGCATTGATGGCAAACTTCACTGCATCCCTTGCTGCTCCCTGGGGAGACTGAAACCAGAAGAGAAGCCAGTGATTTGCTAAATAGCAGATTATGAGCTTTGCTGTTCTGCAAATCTGGCAGTTTTAAGCCCCCAAATAATGAGGTATTCCAGTCTGGATCTGGCTTTCCTTAGTTTTGTGAGATCAAATGGCAAAGGGAGTCACTGATGAGGTGCCTGAGCTGATCCGCCCTTTTCTAAGTACTGGAAGTTCACCCTGGGACACGAGGCTATCTTGAAATAAGCTCTGATTTCCCCAGAAATTAAAAGCAGCTTTAGTGTCCCATACTGGTGACATGAAGAAACCAGCCACCTTTGTAATGTGCACTGGCCCCGCACAAAAACAATCTTGTTGACACAGGACAGGGAGGTAAGGGGACTCAAAACACTACAGATAGTGCCACCTCCTGGGTAAAATACACACTTGGTACTTGATAGCAAAATCAATCACTTCAGATTCTTGGATTGGAGACACCAAAGAGCTGTTTTGATGACTGAATCCAGAAAATGGCACTCCAAACAGAAACATGAGTCAAAACCATGACCACCTACTTTTTTTTTTTTAATTATATCACTTCTCCAAGTTTTTCCAGTCAAAGGGTGTTTAGTTGGTTCACCTAAATTAACAACAACAAAAACATAGAAAACACAGCAATATTTTTCCCCACGAGGCTACACACAACTAAAGAGCCAGTTGAAAGTTTTACAGGTTTTCTTTTAGCAGTCCCTTTCCCCATCCCATCCCTTCCTACATGTGAGCCTCCCAGGGCAGCAGGAGGAAGCAGGCATGGGGAAGCAGGCTAGCAGTGGCCAAATGCTGGCATTTTGGAGCCCCTCATCTCTGGGTGCTGCTGCAGCTTGGGAAAGCTGCCATGCAGGAGCAATCAGTATTGCTGTCAAGAGGAGTCAGTGGAGAGCAAAGGCAACAACCCACCCCTGAGATTACATAAAACTCTGCCATGTGGGAAGTTTTTCAGGGAAAATAATCTGCTGTTTCATTTTATAAGGTGCTCACTTGTCACCAAAGGGGTATCAGGGACAGACAAAGGTGACACAGAGACTCCATCATCAGAAGGCATGAAAGGCACTTTATTATTAGAAATGCACAGTTCTTATAGAAACAATGGTGGACCTGATTGGCCTTTAGGAATCTTCTCTCACCTATTGGTCAAGAAGGGACAACTCCTTCTGGTAAACATCTTTGACAAACAGAGATTGCCTGCCTGGTGCAGAGATTGAGATAATAATTGTTTTTATTCTTTCTCTGAGTTTTCTCACAGCTTCTCACAGCTTCCCACAGCTTCTCAGGAAAATCCTGGGAGAGCTGTCTCTCTCTGTTCAGAGGATATGTGACTGCCACACTCACTGAGCTCGGCTTTGAGTCAGAGCTGCCAGGTAAAGGGGAGGCCTCGAGTCATGGGGTGCAGTGTAAGATATAACCAGGGGTGAGTTATTCTATTACCATCTGTTGGAACTGGGATGGAGGGTAGTGATGTGATCTTCTGTTGATAAGCCAGCTGATAAGAAACCTTCAAGAGCAGTTCCCTTATCTCCTCCACTAATGCCATTAAGTCCACTGATAAACTTCCATCATCCCATTGGGAAATGCTCCAGACAGGGGAAGGAACCAAGCCCCTCTACCTGGATAAAAAACCTGAAACTTGGAACACCAGTCAGCCTTTTCCACTGGACTCCCAGAGGCAGAACAGGCCCATCCATTACCACTGGACCTTTAGCGGAGGGTTGCACCTTTTTCTCCAGGACTACTGCTTCAACAGAGCCACAACTGCTACTCCAGGAGGACTGCAGCCACCATTGCAAGTAGACTGCTGCCAGCACCCTGACCAACAGGGTGTCAGGTTGTATTCCGACTCTGTCAGTGGTTTTCTTTCTCCTCATTGCATGTGTTTTGTTTCCTTTCTGTTTTATTTTCCCTTTTTCTAATAAATTGTATTTCTGACTTGGGGTGTCTCGCTGGTTTTGCTGCTCAAACCAGAACACCTCATTATGGCACCAAAATACTGAGGCTGCTGTGGGAACCTTGAAATGAAACACCTTTAATGAAATTATCACCATGGGTTTGGGCCATGTTTTCATTACATAACAAAAGACATTATTTTGTGGTGGCAGGGATCGTGTGCCCAAAATTTTCCTTCTACTCAGTCCCAACCAGTTTCTATTAGTAACTTGAGTTCCTTCAGAGAGCTCCCCCATCACAGTGTTGTGCCCTGAGAGGCCCCCCTAAGGCACACTTTTGTTTTTAAAGCCTACTTTAACTACTTTAGGCTTCTGAGTGTCCTTTGTCATCAGAAAAATGAAGACTGAAATGGTTAAACAAACTCACCCCTGTTTGTGTACGTAAAGGTAAATGCTGATTAGATCAACTGATCCAAAAATATGGCAAGAATTTAAGATATTTTTATGGTGACTGGAAAAGTGTGTCATGGAGCTGGGAAGTTGTGATTTGACATATTCTGTTTTCAGTCTCAGATCCAGGGTAAAATCTACTTTTTTAAAATCTTTTTATCTTTCTTAAGAAGATCAGTTTTTTAAGATTTTCAGCCCATTTCCAGACTCCTTTTACATTCATAATTCAGTATATGCTCTAACCTACTCTCTCTTACCAAAAGTCCATTAGATGACATTTGTAGGTAAAGAACCACCCAAACTATATTCCTGCAAAGTGCTGCATACTCATCTGCTGCAAATAAAAATAAGTTATCCTCAGTCTCTAAGGAATTATTGTGAATTCCCATTTCCAAATCTACTTATTGTCCCTTAAGTTCCTATATCTACACACACTCATCACAGATGACATCTGTGACATCTATGACATGCTGGGATATTAACACCCAGTACTGAAAGAAAAAAAAATAATAAAAAAAAAAAATCAAACAAAACAAAACAAAAAATACAAAGGAAAACGAGCTGGGCAGAAGTTTTTACTTTTGCAGCATGTAATTTTTTCCATAGCTAAGAAAAAAATCTTGTACCTACTTGACTACCTCCACTCACTCCAAAGATTTTCTGAAGGTTGGGAATAAATACCTGAGATCTTTCAAAAGGAAATATTGCACAGAGGATTTGCTGCATTCTCCTGACCTGAAGAGGAAATTGCTGAGAACCACAGTACATTTTGTCAGCAATCTGCTTGTGTCCCCTGCCTGCCCAGAGGTCCCCAGTCCCAGGATGGGCATCCTCCCACGAGTGGGCAGCTCCAGGTTAGTGGCCATGTGCAGCCTCCTCCCAGCACCACAGGCAAGGAGAGGCTGTGGGCTCTTGCAAAACCTTTTTAAATCAGCTTTGCCCCTCCCTCCTGCCTGCTGACTGGCTGCAGACAAGAAAAATATGGGCAGAAGTGCCATAATGAGAAGAGGCAGGGATTTTGATTTATCTCACCCTTTGAAGAACTTAAAAACTGATTGCAGGCTCCTCATGAATTTACTGAGTGAACTCGTCATGGCAATTTTGGCAATATTGCACTGGCTGAGGTTGCAGGTTTTTGTAAACCTCATGGTCTCAGCTTTTCTGCAAGAGAAGTGGTATTTGGGGAGTTGGCACATGCCCCAAAAACATTTCTCATCTCACCTATCCTGAACACATCACCAGGAGCTGACAGATAGCTGCTTGTCTCAGGAGGAAGCATTAACCTGTCCACAGGAGGAATAATTTTTTTTTTTTAATTCCCAATATGGCTTCATCCCCACAGCACCAAGCACCTATGTTTTTATACTTTTTAATATTTCTTTTATTATGTTTATGTACATATATATTTGATCTCAAGGCTCTCCATAGCTTTTGCTCTCAGCTGCTATATGATGAGTGGTCACTCAATTCAGAACCCATTTAATTTTACTTCTGAAAGATCAGGTTTACTTCAAAAAGAATAGTTCTCTTGGCCTGAATCCTGCAATGAAAGCAGGGTTTAACCAGCAGTTGTAGTGCCCAAGGCTGCTACTTGGAGATTTCATTCCCCTGTGTGGATTTTCTCCTCATTTGTGAAAAAAAGGGATGATGTAGAGCAGAGATCTGTGATGACCATGACTCTGAATCGTTTCCCTGTCCTTCAGTGATTTTTTAAATTACATATTGACATTTTAGAAATTATACCTTTGTGAGACATTTATTAGATGTATTTACTTTTTTCCCCCTGGTTTTCTGTGCATTTCTTGAAGGTGAGGAATATCTGAATCTAAGGAAGAGTCTAGCAGGGATGGAACAGAGAATGTGTAATTTGCTACTGCATGGTAATCCTAAACCAAACAAAAAACAGATATGAGTTACAAAGACCTACAATAATCTCTCCAAATACATCCTCTTGGCTTTATCTGGCTTTTCAAAGCCCTTGCCGTTGGTGCTGGGCTTCATTTGCACAGTGACTCAAACACAGGACAAATAATCCCAGCTCCTTTGCAGCACTTTTTTGGTAGAAAAGTGTTTCTGGCAGAAATGCCAGGAGCTGTTTCATGTCAGCAGCCCCGGGGCGAGGTTCCCACCACTCTGCTGTTCAGCAGCACACCAGCACTGAACCCCAGGCACTGGGCTGAAAGGGGCCTCCTTGGATGAAAATAACTCCTTGGGCAGTTTATCCAGCACAAGGCTGGGCTTTGCTGTGGACACAGGGGCAGCCAAGGTGACTTTTTTGGAAAAGCAGCTCAGCTTGGGAGTTTTTTAATGGAGTTTTTGCACTGCAGTTCACTCACTCTCCTGCTCTCCCATGGCCCAGCTCTGTGGAGGAGCTAATTGTGGAGGCAATTTAAGCTTTCACATGACAGCAAACCTGAAAACAAACTCCCTGTGCCTCCAGCACAAGGGTGAAGTGTCCAGGTTTAGCTGGTTTTCCCTGTGTCCTGAGTTGTAAGATATGGTTTGGGGGTATGTTATTTGCCATCTGTTAGAGGTGGGGCAGTTATCCTCTGCTCTTTGGGCAGTTTTCTTTATCTCTTCCACAACCAATCCTCCCTCCAGGAGATCTCTTCTGTTCACGGGCCAGTGAGTGTCCCTGCATGGCTGATAAAATTCCATCATCCCATTGTGAGATGCTCCACCCAGGGGGAGGAGCCAAGCATTCCTACCTGGATAGACTCTGAGGTTTGGAACACCACAGCAGCCTTTCCCCACAGGATTCCCAGAGGAGCAGCTTTCTTCTCCACTGGATTCCCAGAAGACCAGGCCCATCTACACCACCCCTGGACCTTCAGAAGAAAACTCCACCCTTCTACAGGATCCCTGCTCCACCAGAACCACCCCTGGCACTGCAGGAGGAGCAGCCACCATGGAATGGGACTGTGCCACACCCTGACCCACAGGGGGTCAGCTCCTGTTCTGGCTCTGTCAGTGGGCTTTTTTGTTTGTACTATTACATTTGTATTTTTAATTTTCCTGGTAAAGAACTGTTATTCCTATTCCCATATCTTTGCCTGAGAGCCTCTTAGTTTCAAAAATTACAATAATTCGGAGGGAGGGGGTTTACATTTTCCATTGCAAGGAAGGGTCCTGCCTTCCTTACCAAACACCTCTCTTTTCAAACCAAGACACCATGGCTCTTAGAGATAAACATTAGCAGCAGCTCTGCCCTGAATACTTGACCTGCATGCAGTGTTTAGGAAGAATAGATCAAGAACAAACCACAAGACTGATTTTAAGGGATGTACCCCATAATATTTTATTCTAAAAAAGACTGATTACTTTTCATTGGAATTAAATGGGATTTTTTTCACTGATTGAAAAGATTCTTAAATATATCTCTGCAATTGTTTCCTTGATGCGTGACATCCCTGGAAGGTTATGACACATTTAAGGCATTTTTCATAAGCATAAGTTTTTAAATTTCAAGTTACAGCTAATTAGAAATGTCAGTCTCTTTTCCCATTAACTTTTCAGTTCAGCTAAGAAAAATGCAACTTTTTTCAGCTCAGTGTTGGAAAAGCAAACAGAAACTTGGTTTTCTTACTCACCCATTGCAAGATGCTTTAGAAAGGTGCCATGCATTCCTGAAGGTGAACAGGCTCAAAATTCCTCATCCTGATGGCAAATAATACACTGGGATTTTTTTTACCACAGAATAAATAGTACAAGTACAGAGCTGAACAGAATAATGGACCTTGCTAATACAGTGAAATAAACACCTGCTATACCATAAAAGAGTAATTTCACAGCTATGCTCTAAGATTTTTCAGTTTACCTTCAGAAAATAGACATGATTTGTGAACTTCACCATCATTATCAAAATAAAATTAGGTTATACATAGATGGCAGTATATCTACATTAGTTTTATAGTTTTATATAATTTATATATTTTTAATATAATTTAATAATTGCTCAGTCACAAAAAAACAGCACCTTTGTAAAGACACAGTCATAGGGTGTATTATGGTAAGGGTACTTCCAGATCTCAGACTGCTGGGATCCTCAATTGAAGAGGATCAGCAAGAGTTAATGCCACAAGTGCTTTAAAAGCCACACAACCAAAAATCCCAAAATTGAAGCATATCAAGGCATCTCACTTCCCTTATCACCATGTATGGCCTGTGCTGTGCAAAATCACTAACCAGCTTCAGAATCTCTGCTGCTCTGAATATTTTCCTCTACAGGAAAGAAAATGCATCTAAAAGCCTGACAAGCCTGTTGAAATAATAATCACCTGCACAAATTTAAACAAACTCATCTTGGAAATCAGAACTGCTCCAATAGCTCCTGATTTAAAACACCTCATGACACATCTCAGCCCCTGCAGCAATTCATTTTCAGGGAGGTTTTAAGGAGTGTGTGCCACTGATGTGTGTGTCATAAGGGCTCTAATCCTTCCTCCAGTTGTTTCTGGGGTGATTTTTGTGGTCTCCTGCCCAGCTTGCCAGCATCTAACATAGTGCTAAAAGGACAAAGTAAATCTCAAGCTCTTACTGGCACTGTATGGCTCCCACAGCTCTCCAGTCATACCCCACACCTCCCTGGAACATCACACAGGCTTTCAGGCCAAACACTTCCCCTGGCATGGGATCCAGGCATCAGCATTGAGGAAAATGGTAAGGCAGCAGAGACAAGGAATAACTTCACCATTGTTTAAAGAGGAAATGAACATGTAGAGTCACATAAATATAAAAAAATACACAAAATAAAAGGTCTCTAGTTGCAACAGTTCCTAGATCCTTTCTCTAGCTGAGTGTCTGCTGCATTTTTTTCACAAGATGTGAAGCCTAAGGTTGCTGAGTGCAGAATGGCTTTCTTGTGAAACATTTGTGCATGTCCTCACTGGCACAGAAGTGCTGAGCTCCACGCACAATGCACAACTTTCAGAGACATTCTGATAGTCCTGGCCAGGGCTGCTGAGGGTGCTTTTTCATGTAAAACAAGAGATAGGCTGTTTCTCCCCTGTGGAGGCAAAGAGAAAGCACATCACAAGGTATGTTGGAAGATCTAGGTTGCAGGTAACCTCCCAGAATTGCTCCTACTCAGCTTTCTGAGCTTTAGGTCAACTAAGCTGGTCCTCTCCGATGTTCCCAAGAATTGATGGCAGTGCTGTGGTTTACAGGAGAGATTATCTCCCTCCTGTAAGCTCATTTTCTTCGGATGCATCAAAACAAAAAGCTTGGAGAAATCCTGACAGACCCATCTCCTGCATCCCCACTACATTCCAGGCAATATGCAGCCCAAACCAATTTGTCTCCTCTCTCTTTGCTACCCTCATTCCAAAGTCCAGAACAGCATCAGGAAAAATCAGGGATACATTTGCATACCAGTAGAGGCTGGAATGTCCATAGGTGCATTTAACATCATCCCACGATACCTAGAGAAGAAAAACACACAGGAGGAGGCTGTAAAAACTCTTAAGAGATGGACAAATTCTGATATCATCCCAGGAGCTCTTATAAGAGTGGTAAAGTAGCACTTCCAGGAACTAAACACCTTTCAATAAATTGGTTTCTTGCTTTTACTCTTTGAGGAAAAACAGTTCTGAATGTACAAATTAAACATAGGGTACATTGAATAGGATATTCAGCAAATATCCTGAATATTCTGCAATATACAGAATGCTTCTGCATTCTGCAACGCACAAAACAGAACCTGAGGCCTTGTTTGGTACAGAAGTGAGTCACTCTGCCCTCAGCCCAGAGCACCCTGTAGCAGAGGTGGACAAAGCTCAGCAACCTCAGTTTCCTTCCCTGGCTCTCTCTAGTCAGCACCAGACAGGATGAGACCTGGAGGAGTGTCCAGGAAGGTACAAAAGAAACATGGCTGGATCTGCTCACCTGGCAAACCTCAGAATCGTTGAAGCAATACCATTTACAGTCTGTGAGGCTCCGAATGTAGGCACAATAATGTCCACAGCTGGTTGATCCTGAATGAGCCACGACAGCAAAGAGCTCATACTGCCAGGTAGCCTGCAAAGAGACACAAAGAGCATCTTCCAGTGCAGCAATTCTCATCTGCCATGGCCTGTAGAGAAGCAGCAGCCAGGGCAGAAAGGACATGCATTTTGTAAGGAAAAAATATCAGATTGGCCTTCAGTATCCTGCCTTCTTTGCTCTTACCCTCAGTTTTGCCCATCAGCTATGGGCTGGCAGCCTCCCTGGAGACCAGAGGATTGTGAAAAAGGCAGCAGGACAGCAAAGGAGCAGCAAAGAGGTTCACCACAGCCAAGGCTGCAGCAGTGACTTCTGTTGTTGCCACACTTCCCCTTGTAATTTCCCAGGAAGAGAAACAGACCCACAGTGGGGCAGATCTATCTCAGCTACCTAGCAAAGCTTTTGTGGCCAACAGTATCAACAATACTGCACTGGAAATACCAGGAATAGAGTTCCCCTGTCTTGGACAGGTGAGATCTGCAAAGCCCGGCTTTTGTCCTTAAGGCAAGAAGCTCCAGTTATGGTGCCTTTGGTGATTTAATCTGAGCACAGAATGTTAAATAATGGCTGAATCAGTTAAAACTATGGGATGTGAGACAACACCAGGCAGAGGCCAAGTCTGAGACAAATTTTTAAGACAGGTACTTTGAACTGAGACAAGTATTGGTGTGATCTCTTAAATTTTTATGAGAATGGGGCAGAGAGGAGAAGAAAATCTGCCCTTTTTGAATAGGAGTATCTCACCTTTTCGCTGTCATCTGCTTGGCACTGACTTTCTGTCAAGACTTCCCTGAGATCCAGTTCTTGTGGGAATGGCAGATAGTGACTCAGCTTGTGCGTGTGAGAGGATCTCTCAAAGCAGAAGCGCTTCAGGTGCAAGGCCAGAGTCTGTGGCAGATGGACGAGCTTCATGCTCTGTAAAACAATCAAAACTGCAAAACTGGGGCTAGACCCTGGGGAGGTGGGGTGGAAACAGCCATTGCCACCCAGTGCGTGTAGAATGGAGAACAACCAGTGCTCCAGTGAACATTTGCCAATTCCACAGCAGATGCCAAACCCTGGTAGCCCATCTGCACACAAGGCACATCCACATAACAGAGCTGTGATAGCCAAGTTTCTCAGCTTTAGTGTCATCAGCACCCAGCCTTGGGTGTCTCAAGAGCTGCTTCACTTCTCATGTGTTTTCCTAGCCTTAGGCTGGCAGCACTAGAGGCAAATCAAGCTCTTTGTGACAGAGCACAGGACCTCCTTCCTAACAGGAGGAAAGGTGTCTGTGGTTTGTATCTCACTGACACTGCTGTGCTGGCAAATCTGAGTTGTTGATCTCCTCTTAAACTTGATGTGGCTGAGTCTTTTCCCTACCCTCCCCAGTCCTCAAGGGAGTGCTGGGTATGAGACATGGGGAAATAATTCTCCAATTACCTGCAGAAAAGCTGTTTTCCTTCCACACTGTTGACAGAAACACATGTTTTGTCCAGTCAGCTCCTCTGGATGGAAGAAGTATTGCAGACAGTCCTCCTAAGAAGATAGAATCTTCTTTCAACTGAATTTCTTCAGCTGGATTTTTATTTCTACATTATTTCAGAGGCCCCAAGCAAACAGCAAAGCTAGATAAGGCATGTTTTACTCAAAGGACAAAAGACTGCCTAACAGCCTGAAACAAAAGGTACCTCATTTCTCCTAGCTGCTGCTGTGATTGCAATAACTGGGGGGAAAAAAGGAGTACACATATTCCACAAAGAAGGAATTGATGTATAAATGTCTTTTATACCTACTTCAAAGCCTTAGAGGTTTTCAAAGCAGTTCCTTCATGCTGAAATAGTATAAAGTGGTCAGAGAATCTCTAAGGTCCAGTGGTCCACTGGCATTTGAAAACTCCACTACGAACAGAGGGGAATCATCTCCTAAGGAAAAGGTGCTGCTGCTAAACTTACCAGAGTCTTCAGCCTGTGAGAATTGGCATCCAGCACTGGGAGTGGAAGGGTTAACATAGTGCTGTTGCTCTTTCTTTCAAAAGAGCATTTCTGACAGGCCACACATTCCTGTATGCAGATCGTGTACAAATCACTCAGCTCTTCAACCTGGAGGGTTGAAAAAAAAAAAGGCCAAAACAAGGTTTATGAAGAAGACAGCTGAGCTGTTTCCCTGTGGGTGGGAAAGCCCCTGTGGTCACACATTTCAAGCAAGGTTATTCCTTTGAGGTTGGAATCAAGATGTGACAATGACTTATGTGGACAGGGTATTTCCCACAATTTAAAGGAGAACAACTCCTTCCCCTCATTCCCTAACAGAGGGGAAAGACACAGCCTATAAAATCAGAGAGTTAAGTCTCTGCTTTGATGCAGAATTGTTCTGTTTTGCTTGAAACTGCAACAGGAGCCTGTCTTCTGTATTAATAAAGCTGTGACAGTCAGTCTGGGAAGAGTCACTTTTCCCAGTCCCATGGGAGGAACTGTTGCATACATCACATACTATCAGTGACTAATTATAGTGAATTGCACTTCAAAGAATGGAAAAGCTGTGTCAAGATACACCAATAAATGCTTACAGAAATCTGGGGGGAAAAAGAAATGAAATATAACTAAATGCAATGCTGCAAAAAGATCAATCTTTTAGTTATTAATCAGCTCTCCCATTAGAATGGACACTGGCATGCCCTGAAAACAGGATGAACAAAACTTAACTGTGATTCAAAATGTTGAAGCTTATGAAACAAAGATTCTCTGTCCCATTTAAAAGATGCAATGAAAGAAGAGATAACTTTAAAAATTGAACTTAGGACAATTGCCAGTGAATGAGATTCTTCAAGGAGCAGAGGAAACCACACATGATAAGGGGCAACGATTCATTTCAGTCACCATCCTTACCAGCTCTGGCTTTTTCATCTGCTTCTTTAACAAGTTCCAGAGAGTCAGAAAGAGCTGAGCAGCATCATGCTGCACAAACACTGCATGAGCAGAAAACACAACCTCAATCAGTATCAAGAACAGCACCGAGCACAGATTTCCCACAAAAGGCAAAGGGAGATTTACTGTCCCCCCTTAGACCCAGTCTCTTGTCCCTCACTCCTCCCTGCAGAGACATAGCTTAGACTGGGCATCAGCTGCAATTTCTCCACATCACCTGAGCAGGCAGTGGAAAAGACAGGAGTGTTTGCACCACCCAGTGCAAAAGTCGTGTCCTTGTCACCAGGTGCAGGGACAAGAGGATGCTCAATACCCACCAGAGGAGGGCTCAGATGGCTCACTGAGTTGAGGGGTGCATTTCATAGCATCAGAGAATGGTTTGGGCTGGAAGGAGCCCTAAACTTCCTGTGGTTCTATTCCCCCCACCATGGGCAAAGACACCTTCCAGTAGACCAGCAAACACCTTCCAATCTGGCCTTGAACATTTGCAGGGATGCAGCATCCACAGCTTCTGTGGGCATCCTGCATCAGTGTCTCACCACACCCAGGGTAAAAAATTTCTTCCCAATATTTAATCTAAACCAGCTCTCCATTTCAAGCCATAACCCCTCATCCTAACACTTCTATGTCACATGTCCTACCACGCCCTTATAAACAGCCCCCTTTGAATTCTCCTTAGAAACAATACAGGAAAGATTCTGTTCTCTTTTTCACCTTTATTACTCCATAGACCTGTTTTTCCCATCCCCTCAGGCCCCAGGAAGGCTAAAATGCTCCTGAGTGCTGAGATTAAAATGACAGGAGGGCCTATCTATATGTCTCACACACCAGGTAGTATAAACCCCTGGATCCCTATCTCTCTTCAAATGAAGAGTTTGCTGACTGCAAAGCCACTCAGAGTCAGGAGAAAAATGATGCAAACAGGGATACTGACTTTATCTTGTGTTCCTCCTTCATAAAGGTCACCTAAAGACTCCCTAAAGGCACCTCCCCTTTCAGTGCTCTCCTGTTTGGGTTTTTATGTGACAACATAGGGCATTTGGTTATACCCTGTGTATTGTACACATAGACAGATTCCTGGCATCCCATTGTCACTGGTCACTCATGCATTAAAAACCTCTCTCTTTTACAACTTTGACCAGTTGGGAGATTTAATTCTTCTCTCTGCCCTTATAAGAAGGAGCAGGAGGGGGATCTGTGCAAACTCATTCTCTTTTCCACATTATCCCTTTCTTCTAATAAGTAACAGCAGCTATTTCACTATCATGATGCAGTAGAGCAAGACAAATCAAACAATGAACTGTCCTCTCTGCCCTGCACAGCATCCATAGCTGAATCTTCTGGCAGTCTGATAGCCCTCCCACCCTTTGGATATCAGCAAATACATCCAGCAGGGGTTTTTTTTCCCTCTCTTCACAAGCAGGACACAGCATTGCTCTCAGCTGGGAGGCAGCTACAAAGAGCACTGTGTCACTGTGTACCTAACTCCTGGCATTTCTGAATTCCTGAAGGAGATGTTGAAGTCTGCACTGCTTGTAAGTGCAGGATAATGCAGACAGAGGTGAGCACAAGGCAGGGCTGCTTACATTTCACTCTGTGCTCTGAAAGGCAGCAAGCCAGGTCTGTGGGACCAACAGCTTTGCACTTGCCACACTGCATCTTCTCCAACAGCAGGAGCATTTGGTACGGGACATTGCTCCTCCTCTGCACAGGAGATGATGGCACTGTGATCCTGGAAGGGGAAGAAGCAACATCAGTGGTAATTAGAGTTCATTGGAGAAATATCAGACATCACACTTGAAGATCAATTGCAGAGACAGCAGCTCAAGAGGAACCAGTATGGGTACATTTTCAGTAAAAGAAGGGAAAAGGGAAAACACTCATCTGCACTAGCTCATCCCACAGTGCAAGCTGACAGTCCTAAAGTAAAAGGCCAAAACTTTAAGTTGACTTGTTCCTGAATAAGACAAGCCAAGCAGAACCTCAAGTGTTTTCTGGCCTCTAGAAGCAACATTAGTTACAGCCAATTCCAGACCTTTATTGCTTCCCACCCATTGATGTCCTCACTCTCAACATGCCCTCAAAATTTCATGGGCACATATATCATAGTGCTTGTATTTCTACAGTATGCTAACAAAAACTCTTAATTCTCCCTAAATTTACTGTAGCCCACAAGGTTTTTTTTTTTTCTTCAAATAAGCATGGTAACCTACAGTCTACATTATTTAGCTTTGCCTATTTATGACACTTATAATTTCTGCATGTCTGAAATTTGTCTTCTTTCTCCTCTGCTCAGTAGTGAGCATGTAAGAAAGGACTGAATAGGAATGATGCACTTAGATGATTAAATCTGCAGTGAAGTGAGTAAACTGAAAACAAATCAAACCAGTTCTTAGTGGGGTCAGCAGGGAGACAGAAGCCCAAATCCTCCTCAAAACACGCAGGGACAGCAGTCAAGCAAAACAAAGTAATGCTAGGTGTTCATGACCTGCAACAACACTTCTCTGTCAGAGGCTAGCCAGGGCAGTCAGGGCCCAGAGGCCAGGAATTAGGGTATGTTTATGTTTACATGCTTCAAGGGACAAAATTAATAGTGAATATGGCTATATGTGACACATCTGTTATTATGATGGCCTGGGAGTAAACCTGGAATAAAAATATATCTTGTTAGGGAAAAGAGAGAGATACAAACCATAGACACTCAGTTCAGGATATGAATCAGAGATGATTAACAAGTCTGAACACTGCAACTTCTACCTTTGCAGGGCCTGTCAGTGCATGACAGACATGACAAGGCAGAGACCTTGCTGAGGGACCAAAAGCATCCTGATAGCACCTCAGTGACCCAAGCCTTCAAATGTACATCCCATAAAAAAGAAGGAGTGGAGACAGCAGTGGAGCAATGGAAATATCTCAGGGAGTTTAAAGAGGATGTACCTTCGGAGTATCCTTGTGAAGCGTATGTTCATGAGGAACACTTGGAGCAAAGAGTTCAGACAGCAGCTCTGCCCAAGGTTGTACAGTCCAATAGCTTCTGTAGGGAGAGAAAGACAAAGTGAGGCCTGAGGATAGGTACCAGAAAAGAAAGTGAAAATTATCGGAAACTGGCAAACTCGTGTTGTGCACATTCAGTCATTCAGTGTATAGGCTCAGCACCTCGGTCAGACCTGAAAAAGTGTTCAATCTATGTTGTACCATCAGCAATGGCAGGGAAGAATGATGCATCTGACTCCATGTTATCAGAAGGCTAATTTATTATTCTATTATATGATATTATGTTAAAGAAAACTACACTAAACTATACTAAAGAATACAGGAAAGATACTTACAGAATGCTAAAGAGATGATAATGAAAACTCGTGACTCTTTCCAGAGTCCCAGCACAGCTTGGCCCCTAATTGGCCAATGTGCCAAAACAGCTCACACTGGAGCCCAATCAAGACTCATCACTTCAGCTAAATAATACCCAAACATATTCCACATGAGCACAACACAGGAGAAGCAAATGAGATAAGGATTGTTTTCCTTTCTCTGAGGCCTCTCGCTGCCTTTCAGCTTCCCAGGAGAAAAATCCTGGGTGAAGGGATCATGTTTAGAGAATGTGGATGCCACAAATCTATTTTTCTGTTGCTCAAGCAGACAGCATTTGGTTTTGTTTGGCAACTGACAGAAAAGATCCAAGTAAACCTGGCTAATGATGGTCAGATTTCTCCCAGTTCCTCTATTTTCAGTCCTCTCATAACACACCAAAACATAAAATAGAACAACAGGAGGCAAAGACTGCCTATATGAGGAGAATAACCAGGGCCTAGTCTGTGTTTGGAGAGAGCTAGCTGTGTTTGGAGAGAGACAGAGACAGCAGCTAGGCATTTTTGGCTGCAATGGCCAATTTGAGGACTTAAATACGGAAAAAGCTCTGAGATCTTCATGTATTCCATTAAAAAAAAAACTCAAAAAGGTTACTTGGCAAGGCAAAATGAGAATCATCTGTATATTCTTCAGTGAAAAGATAAGGAATAGGAGAAAATGAAGCCTATGGACAGAGAATGGGACAGCAGGCATGAGAAACAGAAAATATGACAGTGAAGAATAGGCAAAACATTATTACCATTTTTTAAGTCTGCCAGACCAAAGACTGACGTCAGCTTCTGGTTTTTGGCCTTCACCTCTTCGGTTTCCTCTTTATTTTGTACTTCTATTTCTGCCTCCATGGTCTCGCTTGGTGCCACCTCTGCTTTCTTGCTTCTTTCTTGACGTCCACTTGTTTGTCCCATCAACAATATTGCTTGAGGACAGAAGAGACCTTCTCATTATGAAAAAGGTGAAACAAAAAAGCCAATGAATGGTTTGGGTTGAAAAGGAACCTTAAAGATCATCTAATTTCAACTCCCTGCCACAGGCAGGGATGTCACCCACTAGGTCAGGTTGCTCAGGGCCCCATCCAGCCTGGTCTGGAATATCAATAAATCAGTAAGATTACTTCAACAGCATGTGGCATATTTGAATTAACATGGGTGTTGAGGTGTGCAGGCTATTGCTAAAGGAACAGAAACGGAGTCTGATGACAATTGCTCATCCTGCCTTCCTCTTGTGGCTAAATAAATAAATGAGCCTTCAGTTCCACAGAAACAGCTCCATCTAGCCAAGGAACTCCACATATCCCCGTTTGGAAAGCCTGGGTACATAAGATTATTAAGTTGCCCAAAAGCAGATGTTGCAAAACTCCTCTGTTTGGAAAAAGCAACATTTTATCAAAAAAAACAAAAACAAAAACAAAAACAAAAACAAAAACAAAAACAAAAACAAAAACAAAAACAAAAACAAAAACAAAAAAAAAAAAAAAAGAAAAAAAAAACACCCAAAGTAGCCCAAGTATTGAAAAGGTCACGTTTCACCTTCTCTTCTGACCAGATAAGCACGTTTGGTTTCTGTACTGGACTCCCTGTGTTGGTTTTAAGTGCCTGAGTCACAGCACTACTGTGGCACTTTGGACTGTAATTTTGAAAGACATTTAAGCAGTTTCTTTTTCTGTTCCTTCACAAGTGATCACAGGCAAAGTAACTGTTCATGCAAGTGAACCATTATAATGCTATGCAAGAGAACCATTATAATGCCTTGATTTTTAAGGGAGTATTCAAAAGGCAATGACTCTGACAGTCTCCTGTGACTCAGCTACTAAAGCAAAATAAAAATACACAAGCAAAACAATCTGATAAAGGTTTGAATACAACTATGCAAAAATGAAACTTTCTAAAAGCCCACTGCCAACACGGAGACAGAATCAGAAAAAAGTGGGAAAGGGGGCGTGGAGAGCCAAAAAATGCTCAGAAATATTAATCTACAAATATTAAACAGCACATAAAATCAACCTAAGGCCAAGCACTGAAAGAATGAAGAAAAATACTACTAAGAAAAGGAAATAAGCAAAATCCTGGTTCTGCCTTCCACAAAAAAAGCATGTTTTTGGGTTAACTATGCCTAATAGTGTCAAATATCAAAGTTATTGAAGATTCAGGCAGAAAAGCTAGAAACTGATTTTTTCCCCTGATTGTTACCTTTAAGCTAAAGAAAGTACACTTATTTGCAGCTGTACTTTTGATAGTTTACTTTTGAAGATTATTTTTAAGCTCTAAGTGTCACACACTAAGATTCAACAAATATTGTTGAATTTGCTGAGAAGTTTTTGTTTTTTTTTTTGGGGGGGAGGGGGAAGTAAACTCTGAAAGACAGATTCAAGAACATTACTTTTTAGACCCAAACCGGGTGATTAGATAAATTTCATCTGATTTCTCTCTTGCCAAAATAGAGCTGAACACAGACTGCCTGTTTTCCTGGAGAGGATTTAACGACCTGTTCAGGTTTCTGAAAGCTGAGCTGGAGTGGGAGCCTGTCTCAGGCTGGTGGGTTTAGCTGGTGTAGAATCAGCCAGGAGGTAAGGGATACTCCCAGGCAGTGGGGATGTGGAAAGAGACAGAAAGGAGAGGGGCAGGCAGCGCAGAGGTAGCTAAACATAGCTAGAGATGTACTGGGGATAAAGCAAACCTGCAAAACACAGGTTTTGTCAGGAAAGGGAGGATTAAGATCGGGATTAAAGAGCAAGCACAGGGCTGAATGGCTTTGGGCAGCTTGAGCAAAAGAAAGATCTTAGGGCAAGAAGGTACAGGGGGATACAGGAGGATTTGTGTCTCTGGTTCCATTAAATTTTCTCCCAGTAACCACTATCAGGGATCCTGTTGTGGGAGCAGGGACACAAAAAGAATTTCCCAGCCGTTGGAACTGCCTTGTTTTGGCTATCAGAAATACAGCCTTCCTGAGACTTGCACTGGACCTCCTTTTCCCTGCACAGGTATATAAAACAGCTGGTGAGTGAGCCAAGGAACTGAGCAGCAGGCTCTCCCCCTGCCCCCCATTTCTCCTCTCTCACTGGAGGAGCAGCGTTGCTTCTCGGTTTCCTTTGCAGGTCAGGACTCGGTACCTCAGCGCCCCAGCTGGCACCGGCATTGGACAGAGAACAGGGAGCAGCGATACCCTCCCTCCTCGAGCCCTCCACCCCATAATCATCCACCCTCACACTCCTCTCCCTCAGCCAGCCCAGTGCCCTCCCTTTCTCCCTGGCCCGCTCCAGTCTCCATCCGCCCTCCCAAGACACCGGCTTCTCACGACAAACCCCGAGCTGTCCCTTCACTCCTGAGCTCGAGAAAAGCTCCCACCTCTGGCACTTGTCGTCCTTTCCCTTTCAGCTGTTTCTCCTTCCTGGGAATCTTGGGGTGCAGAAGATGCTGAGGCAGCTGGCGGGCTGCAGCTGGGGAGGCCAGGTTGGATGGGGCTCTGAGCAAGCTGTTCTAGTGGAAGGTGTTCCCGCCCTCAGTACGGGGGTTGGACTAGATGATTTCAAGGTCCCTTCCAACTCAAACTATTCTGTGTTTCTATGGTACCCCTGAGGTGCTGGCTCCAGCAGAGACTCATGGTGACGACCCACCCTTGAGGGGAAGGAAGAAACACTTCTCTGGGATGCGACTGAAAGGAGACTTCCCAATTAGCTGCCAAACTAGTCTCCGTTATTATTTCCCTCTCCATTTCCTTCCCTCCTGACGCACTGCGCCTCCGGCATCCACTCTCTCACAAACCAGCAAAGGGGCTTCTTACCAACTCACGCTCACAGCGCACCTGCTGGCACGGGGCAGCGGCGGGCGGCACACCGCGTGTGCCCGCAGCGGAGCGGCGAGAGGAGCCGCTCATCCGGGGAGCGGGAGGGCCGCGGGAGCCGGCAGGGCAGCGGGGCGGAGCGGGGCGGGGCGGCCCCACCACAGCAGGGTGGTTGTTTCCATGATCAGTTTTCATTTCCCGCTCGGCCGGGAGCAGGCACGGAAAGGGAAACTCGGAGCCGCCCTGCGCCGCCTACCGGCACGAAGGGGGCTGGGAGAAAGGGGCCGAGGGGGTTCCACTGCTGGTTCTCTGTCCCTCAATACAGGTCACTTCGCGTGTGCCTTCTGGGAGAAGCGTTATGGGGCTAAACTGTGCTGCACACACGCACAGCTGAGGACAGCAGGCGCTCCCAGCCCTGTGTCAGGTAGCCCTGTGCGGCCCCCAGCCGGCTTCGCTGAGGCCTGGGGAGGAGACAGCGCACAGGAGGCTTTCTGAGGGGTTGTCTGGAGCCCATCAGAGCTGTCCTTGTGGAGAGGTCCCAGCTGCAATCCCCCTGGGCAGGTAATGGGGAACCTGCTCACACTGCTTGCCTCTGACAGAGGCAGCACAGCTCTTCAGTTCTTAGAAGTCCGAAGCCTTCAGTGGAGACACAGGGACAGTGAAAACTGTCCCGAATCGTCACGGGGGGGTGTGGATACCTGGGACAGTGAAAACTGTTCTGAATCGTCACGGGGGGATGTGGATGTCTGTAGGGACTTCTGAGCAGAAGGGCAAAAATGACTCAGCGTCTTGGCTTGTGGCAGAGGCTCTCACCCATAGTTTAAATTTAGTGGTGTTCCCTTTCTATTACTGGCTTGTGTGGCGACTGCCTGATAGAAGGAAGGGAGAGAGAGAGAAGAACCTCTAAGCCATAAATTGCCTAGAGAGAACGAAACCTCCTGAGCAAAGTGCAAAAGGACACTGGAGGTGAAACAGGAACCAGATCTGCCAGGTGGAAGTTAGTAAAGCAGCGTGCAGTTGAAATAGCTTTTGGTAATGACCCCTCTGAGAGCCTGGGCACTTACCTAGGAGGAGTATCACATCCTAAGAGTGTTTTAAGTTTTGCCTGCGGAACTCAGTCATGACACTCCACTTCCAAAGCTGGCAGAAGTCTGAGCCCAGAAAATGGGCTCAGATGAAGGGATTGCTCAATCTGAAAGGTGCAGTGTTTGAGTGTCCAAACACACTGCCCCTTGGACAAAAGCTCCTGATAATTGCCACGGCACTTTTAATGTCCAAATAGCTCCAAAAAGTGCATTGACTGCTTCAAGAGCAGGGCTCCTGATTACTGAGTGTCCTTGCAAATAAAATAAATCTTAATTTTGATGGTCAGGATGAGATCTAAAAAGCCCGAGAAAAGTTAAGAAATCCACATCCAGTGTTATTGCCAATCAGCCGAGATTAATTGCCTCGTCCGAGGTGTGAATGTCCCAGTATTTCAGAGAGGAGTTTTCACAGCTGAGTCGTTGTGTAAGGGAGGCATAACAAGGACTTATCCCACCACGCAGGATTCGCCTCTTATCAGCCCCTTCTTTATCTGGAGACCCACGGGGAAGCCTCAGATGTGCACGCCCGTCTGCACCTGGGAGGCCCCTCCGAGCATCACTGCAGAAGCGCCCAGTGATTGTTCAAGCCATGAGCACCAACAGTCCGGTCTCTTACAGCACCTGGGCGGTTCCAGCGATGGTCGAGCGTTTGAGCAGCATGCACTGCTGGAGCAATTTGGTTTTCTTGGTTTAGGAACATGATTTCTTGATTTAGGAACATCGTTTCTGCCGTACACCTCTGTACAGAAGACTGAGCTCAAACCCCGTTTTCCCCCCATTGCGTACCAGTCCAGGTTATTCCGCATTCCGGGCAAATCCAGTCCGTGTTTCCCCCATTCCGTATTACAGGAAAATCCAGTCCGGGTTTCCCCCATTCCGCATTACAGGAAAATCCAGTCCAGGCTTTCCCCCATTCCGCATTCCGGGCGAATCCAGTCCGGTTTTTCCGCGGTGCCACACCCCGGCCCATCCGGGTCACTTTGGGGCCGTGCGCGCGGCTATCCCGATTGATTCTGGTTTTCTTCATCTCTGCCAGATTCAGGTTTAATGTGAGAAGCAGCAAGGTTTGCCCGGCTTGTTGAGTGAGGCTCAGAGTGGGATTTAGTGAAATTCCTGCGTAAATCAGTGTCCAGGGCAGCCCCAGAGTGGTCAGTGAGGGTGAGGAGGGTCAGGGCAGCCCCAGGTGTGGTCAGTGAGGGTGAGGAGGGTCAGGGCAGCCCCAGGTGTGGTCAGTGAGGGTGAGGAGGGTCGGGGCAGCCCCAGAGTGGTCAGTGAGGGTGAGGAGGGGTCAGGGCAGCCCCAGGTGTGGTCAGTGAGGGTGAAGAAGGGCCGGCCCTGCTCAGGGCTGCTCTCAGGGGGGTTCCTGTGCCTGCTGGGGGGATCTCTGGCAATCTCTCGAAGGACAGCAGTGACAGCATTTCATGGCAGGGGGAACACCTGGGTGCTCCTGGGGCATTGCTCAGGGTGTGCAAAGGGACAATCCCTGTGCCACAGGACAGCACAGGAGAGGGAGCAGCACCTGAGCAGGTGGGCGTGCAGGGAAGATCCTTTTTCTTTCTCTTTTTGATTTCATCTTCCCAATCTCATCCCAGTGCCTCTAATCCCTCCCAAGTGTCCCCAGTCCCTCCCTAGGGTGCCCCAGTGACCCCAGAAAGAATAGGGGTTTGATGAAAAAGGGATTTAAATTGAGGGGAAAACCTCCTTTTTCATTATTGGCTGTGTTTAAATTGGAGGGGATTCTTCTTCCCCTGTGATTTTAAGGGTATCAATGAAAGGAAAACTTGCCTTTTCCATTATTTAAGGTTTAATTGAAGAAAAGTCCCCCTTTTTCCAACTTTTGAAGTATTTAAGCAGAGGGGGAAAGGGCGAAAAAGAGAAAGAATGGTGGGAAAGGTGAAATGAAAAATGGTGGGAAATGTAAGGTGAAAAAGGAGAGGGAAAAAAAGGGGCAGGAAACATGAGGTGGACAAAAGATGAGAAATATAAGGGGGAAAGGGTGGGAAATGTGAGGTACTTAACACTCATGCATTAATTAACTGAGAATTTATGAACACAATTGTGAAAAAAGGAGAGATACTGTATTTTTTCTCTACTTTTTGAGAGAAAATCTGGCAGAATTAGTCCCAGAAAGGCTTTCAGGTCTGAAAGTTCACAGTCTTGAAAGAAAGGCAACTTAGGTATTTCTAAGAATTGCATTACTTTTTATAGACAGGTCCTTCTTGAAAGGAGTTCTGTATTAGCATGATAGAAAATCCAGATTCTGAAATAAGCAGGAAGGATCACAAATGCATGTAGGAGAGCCTAATCAAAAAGCAAGACTATATCTCATTTGTTGCACAAAGGTGTCAATAAATTCCCAATTAATTTATGCATGAGCACCTAGGTACTTCATGCATAAGTGCCCAGTTAATTATGGGCATCCAGTTAAACCTGCCCTCCCTATGCCTTAGCATAGCTTCTAGGAGGACTTCTTCCATGATCTTCCCAGGCACAGAGGTGAGGCCAACAGGTTGGCAGCCACCAGGAACCTCCTTTCTACCCTTTTTAACATTGGGGACAATGTTTCCCTTTTTCCAGTCCCCTGGGACTTCACCTGATTGCCATGGCTTTTCAAATATTCCCTGAGAGTGTCGTAGCTGACTGGGGATTCCACAGAATCCCAGCTTTGGCACGTGTCTGTGGTGTCCCTGTTGGCTCTGCTGCTCTTATGCAGGAGCAGGAAGCAGGGTTCTGCAGCTTTTTGGGATGACCTACGTGGAATGTGGTGAGTTTATCATGTACACTAGAGCTTAAAGAGGCTCACGTTAAGCGCGCAAGGGAGAGCAAGTCTTTTTGCATTACTGGGAGTGGTGGGGCATTACTACAGCTGATGATATCTTACAGGATAATTTGCTTGTCATTTATATAATAAAAAATATCCTCTCCTAAATTTATGTTTACAGCCTGCAGAAAAGCTGACCTGATAGTTGACACGTGCAGTACAGTGATACAGAGACAATTCTGTGCTCACCAGGAACAAAGTGTATTTTAAAATTACTCCCCATCATTCTCTTCTTCAAATGAGTCAGTTCCCACTTCTTCATAGTCCTTTTCCAGGGCAGCCAGGTCCTCCCGGGCCTCTGCAAACTCCCCCTCCTCCATGCCTTCACCCACATACCAGTGCACAAAAGCTCTCTTGGCGTACATCAGGTCAAACTTGTGGTCAAGCCTTGCCCAAGCCTCGGCGATGGCCGTGGTGTTGCTCAGCATGCACACTGCCCGCTGAACTTGGGCTAGGTCTCCACCAGGAACGACTGTAGGAGGCTGGTAGTTGATCCCAACCTGGAAACAGGGATGTGAGAGAAGGCTGAAAAACAGCAGGAGCAGGAGGCAGTCAAAGAGCTGAAGAAAGGCGAGTGAAGTTACAGATGCTGGGGTAGAGTGGTGCCAGATGGCAAATGCCATTACAAATGTCAAAGCATGATACACACTCACTTGAATATCTATGCTATTCTGCTGTTTAATGTACACTGATGGGTTTGTAGCTTTCCTAACAGCTACTCAATACTGAACATAGAGTTTCACCAAGATACTCTGTAGAAACTAACATAAAAAGTGGGTGCCAGTTCCAGTTGGAAGTTTTCATTGTTGAAGGAGCTGTTCCTATGACAAATATTTTTCCACTGGTAATGTCTGTATTGTTGAGAATATATTTCCAGACACTGCTGTGTAACCAGTGGGGAGAGGCTGTAAAATATTTCTAGGTTTTCTAAGAGATTCTTTGATATCAACATTTCCTTTATTAATTTCATCTGTTTTGGAATTTCCTCAGTTTTAGGTTGTGCCTCAGAGGCAATGCTCATTGGCTGTTCCAAAGGTCAGGTCTAAAATTAAAACTTCTTTCAATTTCAATCCATACACACTATGAATTTCCACTTAGTTAAATATGTTAGAGCCTGTGTCAATGGGATGTCCAAAGGAGAAAAGGCACATTTTATATAAATGCATCCTTCTTATGTTCATTGGGAAATAGCTATATTCCCCCATATTCCGGGGAAAATAGGAGAAACAGACAAGACAGAAAACTTTAAATACAAATTTTCTACTAGACTGAACCTCCGCTTTAAACACTGAAGAGAAGCTTGTGGCAGCCCTACTCACCTTGAAGCCTGTTGGACACCAGTCGACAAACTGGATGGTTCTCTTGGTCTTGATGGCAGCAATGGCTACGTTGACGTCCTTGGGGACGACGTCCCCCCGGTAGAGCATGCAGCAGGCCATGTACTTGCCGTGCCTCGGGTCACACTTCACCATCTGGTTGTTGGGCTCAAAGCAGGCGTTGGTGATCTCGGCCACCGAGAGCTGCTCGTGGTGTGCTCTGTCGGAGGAGATGATGGGGGCGTAGGTCACCAGGGGGAAGTGGATGCGTGGGTAGGGCACCAGGTTGGTCTGGAACTCTGTCAGGTCCACGTTGAGGGCGCCGTCGAAGCGCAGCGAGGCGGTGATGGAGGACACGATCTGGCTGATGAGGCGGTTCAGGTTGGTGTAGGTGGGGCGCTCGATGTCCAGGTTCCGGCGGCAGATGTCGTAGATGGCCTCGTTATCCACCATGAAGGCACAGTCCGAATGCTCCAGTGTGGTGTGCGTGGTCAGGATGGAGTTGTAGGGTTCCACCACAGCAGTGGAGACCTGAGGGGCTGGGTAGATGGCAAACTCCAGTTTGGACTTCTTTCCATAATCCACAGAGAGGCGTTCCATCAGCAAGGAGGTAAATCCAGAGCCAGTACCGCCACCAAAGCTGTGGAAGATCAGGAATCCTTGCAGCCCAGAGCAGGCATCAGTCTAGAAAGCAAAAGAGAAAGTGAAACAGCAGCGGCTGAAAAAGCTGGAAAAGACTTTGCTATGTGAGCTTATCCTGAGGTGAAGGAGTGAGCAGTCATAGGCAGTATACAGCATAGTTTTCATGTCAAGTTTTCCTGGGAAAGAGGTGGTGATAATTCCAACCTTTGCTTTCCTCACTGTCTCAACTTACGACATAGGGATCTGTCCAGGCCTCTCTCTCTCTCTGAACGTCACACTGCTCTGTTATTCTAGCTGAAACCAGCAATGTACAACTGCATAATCCGCCCTTCAGTATCAGTATTGGTGCTATAGGGCTGTGCTAATAATTAAAAATTACGTATTTGTAACCACTTTGTAAAAATGCCTGGAGGCACGCAGCTGGGAAGTGAACTACTGGGCTTCTCTCTTCTATACCATGTCCAAGATACCATCTGTATGACTTGCAATCTCTTCTGAACCATTGGTATCATTTGCAATCAAAAAGCTGTTCTGCCCTTCTTTCTTCTGCAGAGTCCAAACTGCTGTTTCAAAACTACTGGGACTTACCAGCTTACGGACACGATCCAGCACCATATCAATGCTTTCCTTGCCAATGGTGTAGTGGCCACGGGCATAGTTATTGGCTGCATCTTCCTTTCCAGTGATCAGCTGTTCTGGATGAAAAAGTTCCCGGAAAGTGCCAGCCCGTACTTCATCTGAAGAAGAAAGAGAAATTGTAATATGCTCCAGTGCCAACAAATTCTGGTTGTTGTTGGCATCAATGCATGCTCTCGGTCATAGGAGCTCATGATGCCAAAAGACAGATGGTGATGGAGAAGGGAAATGTCTCAGGAGCATTTTTTTCATTGTTGCATTTGTTTGATTTATTGTGCATCTTCAATCCAGCCACTTATCTTCTCATGAGCTTGTCAGTGACAAGTACAGCCTGCATCCACAGGTCCCCAGAAAAAACAGTGGGAAGAAATTCAGGTGTCCCAGTTTTTAGACATTCTTTTATTATTAGAGGGAGGCAGTCAGGCTCCCACTTTGTATCCAAACTGAAGAAAAGCAGAATCTGGATGGCAAAAATATAATGATAAACCCAAAAGTTAAGTACTGATGCAAAGAGAAGTTGTACACACCATGTGTACCAGCTATTAAACTGCTAAGGATCCTCTTGTTCCTGTGTTTGTAACACCTGTGACAGAATCTGGCGTCCTGTGTCACAAGAAAATTAATTTCATGCTACATAGTGGTAGCCCAAAGTGCAAAGGGCCACTTTGTGCCAGTGAAGACTGGTGGCACACCATGGTGATATGAGGAAAAGCAATCTCATCTCCATTTTGCGGATTTATTTCTATACTAACCTACCACAGTTGGTTCCAAGTCCACCATTACAGCCCGTGGCACGTGTTTCCCAGTGGCTGTTTCGTTGAAAAATGTGGTAAAAGAGTCATCAGAGCTGTGTTTGTCCTGCAGGTCCTTGAAGGTGCCGTCGGGCTGAATGCCGTGCTCCAGACAGAAGAGTTCCCAGCACGCATTTCCTATCTGCACTCCAGCCTGGCCAACGTGAACAGAGATGCACTCACGCTGGGGAGAGAGAGGAGGCAGGGTCAGAAAAAACAGTCTACCTTAGCCCTCCTTATTCCTGGTGGTTACGTTTTCCCAGTGTATTGCTTTTCCAAAAAATCACTGTATTTCCAAATTGCCACTGTCAGCTGTTCATTTGGTTGTTCAGCACCATGAGCACAATCAGACTGCACATGCACATGCCAGATATTGGGACAGTTCTTCAAAAAAATTGAGATCTGTGTGCTGTATTACAGAAGTATATTAAAACAGTCAGGAAAAATAAATTTCAATTACACAAACCCCGCCTTTCTTCCTGGATTTGCCCTGCTGAGAAGCACATCCCAATTTAGTTTATTTTTACTCCTGGCTGGAACCTGACACAGCCATGTGGCATCCTTCACCCTTATGTAACTCAGGGCAGGTGATGTCTTTTGATCCTTCTACCCTCTGGTAGCAGGCTAGCATGGAAAGTTGGAAGAGCTGCTTTCATCTGAGGAAATGATTCCAGATTTTCTTGGTCAAAACAAATGTTCTTCCACCTCCTGAGCAGCCATTAATTTTACCATTGCTTGTCATGCAGTGCCATTGCAGTATAGTGTATTTGCATGATTTCCAGCATTGTTTCTGTGGCAGCCAGGAAGAGAAAACAGTGTAACACCAGGCTAAAGTAGGCAGGTGTCAATTGCTCCAAAATCCTGTACACTTAAAAGTACAGGAGCTGGATTTCATAAGTTCACAAACAGAGTTATAAAGCAAATACTTCTGGGTTAGTCCCAGCAATTGCAACACTGGGTGTAGCGAAAGGCATTTATTTCAGGAGAGAGTGGTTTCAGGAATGTGGATTTTTTCAGATTTGGTTTCTGCTTTGGAGCAATTAAAGCTGCCTGAGCTCTGGTTTTGTGATCTTCAGGGCCCTGTCTAGACTAGGGAGTAAAAAAAAGTCAGGTCATAGTACTGAACACTGGTCTGTGATCTTCCATGCTGATTGATAATTTAAAAAAATTGGCAGTTTTGGCTTACGCCAGTTAATATTTTTCCAGACAATGCTTGGGTACCATGCAGAAAACAGCTCATTGTCAAGAATGGTTTCCAGTGAGCAGCTCACTGAGCACTGCCAGGCTTTGGAGAGGGAAGGAGAACGGAGATGCCCAACTATGAAGCAGACCTGGCTTTAAGGGCAGAGGACGGTCCTCACTCATTCTTGTTTTGTAATATTGCATTTAGAGGCAACCAATGGCACTATCAGATTTGACCAGTTTATTTTTTTTTTCTTAATTCTGTAACTCCTTAGCCAACAAAATCATTCTGTGACCTGAGAATTAAATGTATCCTCCCCAAAAACTAAATTTTCAGTCACAACATGTGACCAGCAAAATCTCTGGAGCAGTGTTTTCTTTACAAATTGACATATGTTTGTGTTTAAGAAACATAACTGAAGACATTTTTTCAGAAGCAACTAGAATTTCAAAAGTCATCACTGTCCCAGCTAGTCATCCCCAGAAGTTCAAATGAACATGAAAGCTCAATTTAAATCTTTCATTCAGTGAAATAAATAATTTCTATTCAGTACTCATTTGTAAGCTGAAATTTTTGCTGACTCTGCAAATACATGTGCTCTCAAGTGCACTTGCGCAACCCTGTTTTTGTCAACTGAGTCGTGCAAAAGTCTCTGAGTTATTTGAGTGACAATGGGGCTTCATAAATCAGTGTGTCACAATCTGAAGGATTACTCAGGAGCCACCAAAGGCATATTTGGGCTTAGAGAATTCAATTAATGCTGACTTTCCACAGGGCAGGCTCCTGCCTTTTCCTTCCAATCCCAGCGTGAATCTGTGAGGCTGGCAGGCAGCAAGAAAAATAAGGGTTTATTTTCTTTTCAAACACAGCAATGAGGCCAGCTGGCTTTCAAAAAGAGTATCTTTTAAAGCAAAACTACAATTACAAGTCAAGCACTAGTTTAAACCTAAAGAGCTGCTTTGCTCACTTCTTCAGGTCTGTAGAGAAATTGATCTGTTTTTTTCACAGATAGAACAAGTGAATGCTGCCTTATGAAGTTAATATTGTAAAGCTTCATATGGGACTGTAGTTGAAGACTTTTCAGACTGAGTTTTCAGCTGCACTAGTTTGAAACCATATCTCAACCCTGCTTTTTGAGCCATTTCATCTTCTCCTTCCCCAGCAGTAATTTGGAAATACTCTGCCAAAGAGAGAAGACAGTGAAAAAGAGGTTTCTGACTTTGCATAGTGAACAGCATTAAAATAGATGCCAGACTTTTAGTAGGAAAGAGGGTGGACCTTCTTCAGTGTCACAGTCAGAGTAAACTGATCTTTACGTGATATCTTAATTTGGAGCCTCTTCCAAACTCATGTTTCACATCCCACCAACTAATGTCTGTAGACTCAGCACAGGTCTAACAAAGAAGCAGTAGAAAGGACCAGATTCTTTGTGAAATTAAACCTGGGACAGCTTTGACTCTTAAAAAAAAAAATACCTGGCTCCAGGATTTACTGCAAAAGGCAGACTTTAGTCTTCCAGCTGTTCCACAAACACGCTCACTTCCCTAGGTCTGGGAAGCCTGTTGGAAGTTTTGCCTGTGAGATGAGCTGGCAGAAAGTAAGATAGTTCTTCCTCTGCCCCAAAATTAGACTCAGTGCTAGAGATATACTGGGGTACAAGGTGAAATGGATTTTTTCACATTCCAAGAGGTTTTGAGAAATTCCTACGAATTTATAACAAACCCCCAACACTTAAAGGGCATTTTTTTCACTTACTTAAATGCATACATGTATAAAACGATTCATGGACTTCAGAAACAAACATGCATACCCTGTATAGCTATGGACAGTATAGCCATTGGGGCTAAATTAATTTAAAACAGACACAAAGGTAAATAACTTTTTTGGTTTATTTCTAAAAAAAATTGTCACATATGAAAATGAACTGGTGTTGAGAAAATGTGGTCACAACAGAAAGTACCAAACAGCTAAGACTCCACATCTAATTTATCTTATGATCCCACTAGTTAGGGACTCTCTGAAGAAAACTTAATGCTGTAATGCCTCAGTGAGATTTTCTTTGCACTCATTTCCCATTTTTTACATGGTAAGGGGTGTGTGAGATCAGGGTTCCGTGGCAAAACCTACTGATAAGCACAGCAGACCCCACTGCCTGCCCTCACCCACGGCCCTCCCAGTCCCTGTGTGCCCGGTGTTCCCACATCCCCCTTACCATGGTGTCTCCAGAGGTGTTTCCTCCCTTTGGGATCACTGGTGGCAGGTCTGTGCTGCAGCCTGGCTCTGGGCTGCAGAGCAGGAGGCACCCTGGGCCCGGCCCCAGCACCTGCTGCTGCGCTTCAGCGTCACAGCGCTGCGGGAAGAGGTCACCCTGCTGCCTCCAACACCCCTCCTGTGCAAATCCACCCACACAGCCCGGGCTCAGAGACACCCTGGGCTTCAAACTCAGTGCAGCCAGGGTTGGCACACTTACTGATTTGGAGCGTGGCTGTGTAACACACTGTACACTGTGCTTTCTCACACCTCGGGATTTCACATCACCTGCAACACACACATCGTCCCAGTTCCCTGTTCTGCCAACACATACTTCTGTAGATGAAAATCACACCTAAATTCCAATATAGAAGGCACAAGAGAGCAAATTAATGGAAAAGAGAAGGATAGAAGAAAAACAAAAATAGAGATCTGGAAAGTAAACATAATTACCATTCTTAACTGTGCTCTACCTCTACTAGCACTTTAAAATTATCTCCTGGCTTCTCTATTACCATCTCAATTTATTTCTATTACTTCTCCTTCCACGTGCAATCATCCAGGCTGTCAGCAGTATTGGACAGCTTTCAGTACAGACGCTCACTTTTCTGCCCCAACACAGAAAGAAATTTGATTCTTATTGCAGTGTTTATTGCAGGACAGATCTGGAGGCATCACCCCAACATTCTGACACCAAAGTAGTGCAGTTGCCTCCTCCACTTTTCTCCTTCTGCACTACTTCACCACTGGAAAGCAGCAGCTTCTCTCAGCAGAGAAATCCTCGTGGTTGCAACCCCTAGGTAACAAAGAGGAAGGAACACTTAATTGCTTGAATCTGCATTATGTACCCCCAGACTTTATAAATGTACTGTTTATTATGATGTTTAATCAGCAGACATTAAATAGACAATTCCTAAAATGTAGGTTAGTCTACTGTGACATGATGATATTAATAGATTGTTCAGTCACTGTTGGCAACCAGCATAGAAGTATCTTCTTTAACACCTACATTTTAACAGTGAGAACTAGTTCATACTGTTTTTTTTTAAACTCACTTTGATATAGTCTTCATTTTGCTGTTCTTTACATAAACCTGCAAATCATTACTCTTTGATTTTGGCTGGGAAAAGCTCCAGAGCCATAATTTCTGGAGCCATAGTTGTTTTTTAACAAAGAATTTCCATGATAATTTCCATCTGCTGCTTTGCTTAAGCTGAATCTCAGAGTTCTTCAGAAAACCATCAGATCATTGCTTTGAGACTAAGGAATAGGTTGCTCTGGAATGTTCTTCTAGTGGAAGTGGTAACATTCCAGACAAGCTCTGGTGCTCTGGACAATCTGAAATGTTAATGCTCACAGCTTCAGAGAATCAGGAAAAAGTCTCACAGCAAATACATTGAGCAGTCCACCACCCAAAACCTCTTAGGCACACTTAGATCTGACACACGTGTCAGATCTAGCAGCAACAAAATCTAAAAGATTTCTGTGAATTACTAAATTATTTGCAACTTAGTCCTTTGTGCATTTTGTCTGCCAGTGGGAGTCCATAGAGTCATGAGGCATACATGGCCTGGACCTGGATTCTTGGAAAGTAAGTCATCTTGATGGATGCTGGCAATCAACCTCTGTGGGCAGATGGTGAGTAGCCATATGAACCCTAAAGCCTTTTTCTCTAATCTTTAGATAGACACATTTCTGAAAATGGCATTTTTGAATAATCTAGAACTCAGAAGTAATCTTGTACTGGTTTAACTCCAGCTAGCAACTGAGCACTGAATCAGAAGAGTCAGAGAAAACCTGTGGGTTGAGATATAGCTTAACACACAAAGCAAAAGTTGTGCACACAAGCAAAGCAAACCAAGGAGTGGATTCACACTTCCCATGGGCAGGCAGGTGTTCAGCTACAAGCAGGACAGCAGGGCTCCATCACTGGCTTGGGAAGACAAGCACCATCACCCTGAATGTGATGTGATTTCTCCTTCTTCCCCCAACTCAGTGTGCTGGGCAAATATGCTGGAGATTTAAATACATCAAGAGGCAAATGAAGGACAGTTAAATGCTTTGTCTCCTCTACTGGATGTACATCACTCCCTCCCTACAGGCTGGTTACCTAAATGACTCACCAACAGTGTCAGAATCATGGATTATTTTAGAACATTATTATGCCCTTTTACAAAACAGTGCACTCTTAGTAAGTTCTTAGGTGATCACACAAAGTCCTCTTTGCCTTTTAATTTGGAACGTGTAAGTCTTTGCATTTCCCACACATTATAATACCTTCCTCAGTAAGTGAATGAAGATTTAAACACTTTTCCTGTGTTCCCTGTATAACTAACTGTTTTCTGTTAGTCTGTTGCCACCTGCTGGGAGAACCAGCAGCATCTCATTTCAGGATTTCTGAACTTGGCAAGTCTAGTAATTAAGTACCTGTATAATACTGCTACATTGATAAAATACTGGTTTTCAGGCATTATCCCTGAAACAGAGAACTGTGCTATGTATTTTTACTTTTTATTTGTAGAGTTTTCTCCCCTAATACGGTCAGAACTGTAGTTAGTTCTAATATATAGATACATTCATCTAAGAATGAATACCAGGTACTTTATTCTTGGTAGTATTGGTCTTGGCCATGCCAAAATGCAGACTTACACTCTACCAACATCATCAGTAGATTAGATCTCATCAGATTCACACTGAAGACATTCTCTACTTAATTTAAATAGCCTGAAACTATGAAACAGTGTGAAACAATTCTTGAAAATTTTGATATACTTTGTAGTGTATCAATACAATAAACACCTTTTGTTTTTCATATACTCAATCACAGCACAAACAAGCAACTCTACAGAGGTAAATCAGTAGTCACTTTATTATAAAAATTAGATACTGCAGTTTTAGTATTAATTGCAAAAAACCCTGATAGCTTATTCTGCCTTCTTGTTCCCTCCTGATGAATTAAAAACAATATAAATTCTAAACCATTAGTACTCCAGTAAAGATTAGCAAGGCTACCAACCTACATTTAAAATAAAGTTGAATGTTAAAAGTCCTGGTAAATGACACTTACCAGCATTCTAAAAACTATGTATGGCCTGCTGAAACCACTGGTCCAAACCAACCTCCAAAACAGCATCTTTGCCATCCAACTAAAAATTATGCCAGAAGACTACAGCAAAAAGTGTTCATTACCTAACAGTCACTTTGATAAGAATTTGGCCTGACTTCAGAGTGAAGTTTGCCATTTCATTAACTGGCTTACAAAGGACTTAACCTGAGGCGTTGCAAAGCAGGGGGGCAGACGACTGATCCTGGTCATTTCTTGGAAGATCTCACCTCCAGACAGAGTTTCTGTGTTTCATTCTATCTCATTTCACATCAAGTGTTGGTTTCAGTGTTGTAACTACACTTACAGCTGGATTACAGGAACCATTTAGCAATATCAAAGGCTGCTCTTCCCTGTGTGTGCAGAGTATATAAGAAATTACTTTTTTATATGAAAAAGCTATGTGCTACTTAACCTGGTGTAGAGTCCTGGCAGAGACAAAAACATTGGGGAGGGATATGGGATTGGTTTGGGTTTTAAAATCTCTTGAGACAAGTAGGCAAGGTCATGATTACACCCATGAATAACCTGAGTTTGTCTGACACTAATGCTGGGGTGTAGCTCTTTTTGGGATAATTTAAGATGAAACAGACTATTTTTAGTAGTGAAGATGAGACTGTTTGCACTGTTTGCAAAGTGCCCCAGGAGGGAGCAAAGCAACTGATCACACACAGTCTGAGGGTACCAACACACCCATCTGTGTGAAGAAAACAGCAACAGCCACCACCTTGGAGTATGGTTATTGCTAGAGACAAAGGGCACTACTGCTGTAAGTGGTGCTGTAAGACACCACAACTCTTTTTACACTGGCTACTTCTCATGGATTTGGTGTGGTCCCACCAAAAAGGCTCTGACAACACTCTGTAGTTTGGGCTGACATCAGTGAGTTTACACCCTTTTGGCACAGGTGCTGGGATGACAGAGGCAAATTTGTCCCTGGCCTCTCACCTTTAACTTGTCCCCTCCAGCACACAATGTTTTAAAAGCAGCATTTTGTTAGGTCACAGCTCCCTCCTTGGAATTCACCTTTTGTCAACTGATGATAGATGGATGAATGGATGGAGGAGAAACTAATGTTCCACCCCAAACCTCCAATTTCTGTCCTAAGTGGTCAGAAATGGAGCTGGTCTGGTGACAGACCTGCAGGTGTACAATTTTCTTGCCAGTGATCTGGGGAAAATTTTGTGATGTCAGAGAAGTATCTCTTTCTATTAAAAAAAACAAAACTCTTTTGTTCTGAATGACAGAACATTGCTACATGACTCCCATCTAACCCAGGACTTTGGATATTGGGGACTTGGGGAGCAATTCTGGATATACAGAGAGACTTTTTGACATCTACATAAACAAAGCAAGAGGTAGGGAAAGCAAAACAAAGCAACAACTTCAGTTGTTCAACTAGACAGTAACACAGAATAGAATTTAAAAAAATAAGTGTGTTTCCTTACCACCACCACCAAGTGCTTCTAGGAATGACTATGCATCAAGCAAGCACTGAGTGCTGTAATTAGCATTTAAGAAGAGTAGATACAATGTGACAGTCTTTGTGGCCCACCCCCTCATCTTTCTGGCTTAAATATGACTAAAATCCAGTGTGCCTGTCCAAAGAGGCATCAGTCACAAGAGAAACCATGGCTTTCAAAATGCAGTAGGCTTTACTTTTTCCAGTATTTTTCTTCCATGTGCTTGTCCTAAATCCCATGCTGCAGGAACAGGGCTTTTCAGATGTCTTCAGGGAAAACAGAATATGCCCCTAATCACTGGTCCTCCAGGAACACTATTGCACTTGTTCAGAGAACTGCTCAGCATCTGCAAGGATGAGAACTTCTTCCATAGTTCATAACTGGCTACACAACCCTCACTCAAGAGACACATCCAAAGCAAAGTGTTTGAAAAGGAGGATTCTTATTCAGTTGTAGATATGGAAGGAGTGGCTGTACCCTAGTGTTGGACAGGACCAAGCAAAATGTCAGGAATACTTGCTCTGGCTTCGAAATTCATACACCACCATTGCCTCTCTGAAGAAATTCCAGGAGTCCACATCTCAGATTTGAACAGCCCCTGAAGAGCCTGGTAACATGCCCAAGACAAGGTGACACTTTCAGTGGAGGAAGACACTTAGTCTCGAATTGGAGGCCTGTGGATTGGAGAAAGCACAGCTGCCCAAGCCTGTCGGAAGAGCTGGACCAGTTTGTAAATGAATGGCAGTGATGTGGGAGAAGCTGCAAAGAAGAACAAAAAAGTAAAACTAACTTGGTAAAATTACCATACATTAAACATATTAAGAAAGAACTACCCCCAGTTAGAACTAATAAAAACCTATTTCTCTTCCTTCCTTCGACGAGGAAAAGGCTGAGTCTAGGACAGCTCTGCCTGCCTCTCACAGTCTGTACCTTGGCTGCTGGAAAGAGTTTGCAGAAAACTGGCATTTGTGGAGCTTCATCTTTCTACATGCACTTCAGCTGGAAACATTAAACACATCAAGTTCCTAGTCACCCAGATTTTTTGTCTCCCTGAGATATTTACACAGACCAGATTTATTAAATGCAACTCATTTCTTCTCCATAACCATAATGGAATTTTAAAAATTGGAAATCTTAATTCTGTACCTGGGTCTAATCTCACCACCACAAGGTACAGCAAAAAAGTAGCCAAGAGCATCTTCTTGTAAGGAAGTAAATAGAAGTGGTTTGACATGGACCTCAGTGCTCTACGTAGCAACATCAACATGGTCAGGAGCTTTTGGGACAGCACTCCTGGAAAACAAGAACAGAAAGGCTGTTAGGGCAAAGTAAAGTTTAAAAAGTAATCACACAGATATAGCCAAAAAGAAACTAAGATACTGGAAGTCTGATTGCATGAGAGTTGGGTTGGGTTGGGTTTGGCTTTTTATACAACAGAGAAACAGTACAATTTTGTAACACACTTCCTTATACTTCTTTTTTAGGCATCTACTTTACTACAATATGATCTTATACCACAGTAGTGCCAGTTTCTGTCCTGGGAGAAAACATCAAATGATTTACAGCTCTGGAAAAGAAGCAGTACTTTAAATCCTAGACAGGCATTGTTCTACTTGGAACAATGTAACTAACTGTAAATTATGAACTAACTGTAAATTACTAACTGTAAATTTACTAACTGTAAATGGAAATGAAGCAAACTGTACACAGAGCAAACAAAGCATACCCTTAAAGCATTGCCAGGTAGTCTTAGTTTTCCTTTTTTTAACTTTAAAAAAAAACCAACAAAACCAAAACCTCCACAGTGCTTTTGATACTGGGCATTAATTGTCATCACCTGATGTTGGCAGACACGAAATATGCTTTGCAATTCTCAGCATATGTATCACTAAGTCTTTTATTTCCTGCTGTGATACACAACGGGACTTCCTCACATTGTGTTTATCGTGGTAATATTCTTCATACGCAGTTAATACTTGCCACCCTTCGCCAGTAAGGGACCAACTTGAAATGAAACTGTAAAAAAGGAGCACAAACAACAGAGGGAAAGCCCACCCAGAACAGTTTCTGTGGCTGGGTCTTGCTGCTCCTCAGCAGCCGAGCACGTCTCTTCCCGCTGAGTCCAGCGACAGCGGCTCTCGCAGATGGTGCCGAGGAATTCCAGCTGCTGCTCGCTGTCAAAGGTGGCACAGCCCCGCACCAGCTCCTCCGCACCCTCGAAGCGCCCCAGCGGCAGCAGCACCTGCGCCAGGTACAGCTCCAGCAGCGACCCGAACTCGGGGAGGCTCTGGTTGGCGTGGGCTCTCAGCCAGCTGCTGCCGACCTCCAGCATCACCTGCGGCTCTCTCACTTTGCTGTACAGCAGGATACTGAGATGCAAGGGAGAAGTATGAGAAAACCCTGAGTCTTTGTGGAAGCTGACATCGCTGACAGCTACTACCCACAAGCAACTCTCACGAAGGTACCAATCAGGGTCTACATCAAAGCACAGAGAGAATTCTGAGGCAGACAACAGGTGCAGCGATTGATGTTACTCTCTCAGCATCACCCCTTTTAGACTTGATCACCGTGAAGCAACCTTGCAAGCAGCTTCAGTACACAGACAATCTGTCCCAGATCTCAGACCACGCAAAGTGGAAATATCACGTAATACCCAAGCCTGGCCTGCAGTTAAACCTAATCCAAGCCCCGCGTGTATATCTGACATCAAAGACAGAAACTCACCACAACTCCAGAACTTTTGGAGGCAGATGTTCAGGGACATGGTAGTACTGTAGGACCCAAGACAGAACTTCTCTCCACCGGTTCATCTCGGCCAGTGCCTGAATCCCCACAACACAAAGGGAGCATTTCACTTCTGCAAAACTGGTAAGGAACAGAGATCTAAATAAGTGCTTCTTACAACCACATTTCCCCCTTGCATCCCTTCCAGTGAGCATCAGTGCAGCCCAGGTACCACACAGTCCTCTGCTTCCTCTCCTTCCTCTCTACTTGCTCCCTATTTAAAAAGGCCAATTCGACCTCCGAGGATATGCACTGTGACTGTATCTCTGAGAGAACGAAGGGAAGGCTCCTGGGCACACCGCACTTCCCTCACAAACGCACAGATGAAACACGTTAATATCGACAGGGCTAAAAGAAACCCCGAAGCAGTAAAGGCATGGCCTGAAGTTCGAAGCCAGCCCGGCGCTCATGCGACACCGAGCAGCTTCCCAGCGCAACCCCGTCCCCTCCGCAGGCCGGCGGCGCTCGCACCTCTCGTGGCCGGGGCCGGGGCCGGGGCCCAGGCTGTCGCAGCCCGCCTCGCACCGCTCCACAGCGGCGGCGAAGTCG
>WBNO01006783.1:105193-116848 GCA_013400575.1 Peucedramus taeniatus
TCCGCTCGGGCACGCACCGGAAAGCCGGGATGGAGACGGCCGGCAGCGGAAGGGCCGCCCCGGCCAGCATCCCCGGCCCCGCGGGCCGCCGGGACGTGTAGTCACTGCTGCAGGAGGGCATCGACGGCTGCCGGGAGCAACGGGGATGGTTGGGGGACTGAAGCATCTTTTACCAGGAAAGCTGAAAGAGCTGTGTGTGTTCAGCCTTGGGAAGGGACGATTGAGAGGGAACCTCTTTAATGCGTATAAATACCTAAAGGGAGGTGCTAAGAAGATAAAGGCAGGCTCTGCTCTGCGGTACCAAGCAATAGGACAAGAGGCAACGGGCAGAAACTGATGCACAAGAAGCTCCACCTGGACAGGGGGAAGATCTTCTTTATTGTGCGGTGACCATGCACTGAAAAAGATTGCCCAGAGAAGGTGTGGAGTCTCCCTTTATGGAGATATTCCAGAATCGCCTGGATGCATTCCCGTGCCGTGTGCTCTGCAGTGACCCTGACTGAGCAGGGAGGTGGGACGGGATCACCCACTGTGGTCCCTTCCAGCCTGCCCCCGGCTGTGACTCTGAGGAGATGAGCGGTGGAAAGCGGGCTGTCGGGGGGCGCTCCGTCCCTGCCAAAACTTCCTTCATCTTCTCCCTCGCGTGGCTGCCGAGGGAAAAGGGCCGAGGGGACAGCCCGCCTCGGCTGTTCTCCCCGCGGCCGCCGGGCGTCAGCCCAGCCCCGAGAGTGTCCCAGCTGTCCTCAGCCCGGCCAGGAGCCGGGAGCAGGGGCTCGGCGCGGTGCTCACGGGAGAGCGGAGCGCTCCGCGCCGCTCCGCCCGGGCGGCTGATGGATGCTCTCCGCTCCCGGCCGCCTCTTCCTCTGGGCACCTCTACTCACGCTCCCCGTGCCCGCAGTTTTAAGCACATTACGCTGTTAATGGAGTTCGGGCGTAATAACAGCGTCTCCAGCAACACCCGGCAGGCAGGGATTCGCATTCTCCTTTGGTTGTTATTTAAAAACAACAGGGTGTCTTGGTTACAAGGTAATTACGGCACTCAGTGCAAACGCTCTTCAAAAATGGATCGCTACAGGAGAGATGGTTTTGATTTATCTTAATCAATGAAGGTTGTGACCTTTTAAAACAACTGACACATTTATCTGTCCCCCTACTATGATTATTTAATTAAAAATCAAATGGGCTAATACGAAACATGCTAAAGAGTAAAACATATCTTTTAATGGGGATTTTCTATGCTATTTCACTGTGACGAATATGATTAAAAACTTGATCAGAGCTCTCTTTTTCTAGGTAGCTGCTTCCAGGAGGCAGGACTATGTACCTGCCCCTGTCGGCTGCAGCAGGAGCACCCTCCAGTAGCAGCTTTTACTCAGTGGTGCGTCCAAGGGGCTGGCACACCGCCCTTAACTGTGGAAGAGGTTCCTGGAGGATTCGAGCTGGCTAAGGTGAAACCACTGCACAGACACATGTGAAAGGAAGGGCCCAGCAGCAAGCAAAGGCCGAAGTAAAGGCATTTCAGACTTCTGTTTCTGTTGCTCGGCGCTTGCAATTTGGAAAACAACATTCCTTTTTGGGAACTACAAGTCCCAAAGTGCACTGTGGGAAGAACGTGCCTCGTACCAGCTAGTGCCCAGCACAAATTCCCAAATATGGATAAGGAATCAAGTTTGAAAAAGACTCACACTGGCTGGATGCTCCTCACTGAGACTCAGAAAAGGAGTGAGACAGCACAAAAACAAGGTACGTTTGTGTTATGCGAGGATGCTGTTGAAGGATTTCTTTCATGGGGCGCAGCCAGTAGTATTGTGTCCCTTAGAAGGGCCCAGCATTGCTCTGGGCATGTTTGCAGTAGGTGTTGCTGTCACGGAGGCAGCTTTTGGAACGGGGCTGTTGTTTCAGGTGGGGGAGCGAGCAGCAGGAGCAGCTGTGCTGCGGGGTGAGTCAGATCCTGTTTCCCTGCAGGTGGGCCTGGTGAATAAAGACCTATAGAAGACAGTGAGCTGCAACATTGATGCAGTTATGTTAGAGGCTGGGAAGGATCAGGGAGAGGTAGGAGGTGCTCTGAACAGCAACTCCGTATGAGTTGCAGTGTGTGGTTGTGCAAGAAGCCAAGGTGGACAAGCAGCCTTGCAATAACAATGATTATAGGTTAAATTAATTTCTCTGTAAGGCATGGTAGAATGTTTTTGTACTTCACCCCTCTTCCTAGAGGGGACAGTGTGGTGCCTCGAAGACCAAAGCTCTTGCAGCTCTGTGACCTGCAAATAACACTCACTAACAGGATTGTTTAACTTCAGGCCAGGAACAATTACTTATTTTACCGGCAATTTGTTAACAAGCAAAATGAAATCATTCTGAAATATAATAATCTTCGTGGAGATGAGAGATGCTTGAGCTTCTTTGTCGGGCACACGTGCAGCCTCGGCAGCTGACCTGGACACAGGCAGCACCAGCTCCTGCCTTTTCTCTCCCTGGCAGTCAGGCAGACTCGTGCTGCAGCTCAGATGCTGTGTGTGGACACTCTGCTGCTGGGTGACGTCAAGTGCAGCGGGTCAGCTGCACCCGTCATCCCAGCACCCTCCTCCTGCTATGTAGGGTCATGGAGCAGCACGGCCGGCACGGCAAATGTAGGAGGTGCAGCCCGGGAGGGCAGCCTGAGGCTGCTGAACCCAACTGTCACATGGATCCTTGTTGCCAAATAAGAATGATGCTGTTTTTCCATCTTTCCTTGAATGGGAGCAGCTTAAATTGCCTTAAAGCTGGAAGGGTCCCTCTTGTACTTGAACCAGCTACATAGCAGGGCAATGTATCCACTACATGAGCACTGGAGGGAAGCAGCATGTTTGCCTGTGCTCCTGGATAATGATTTCTAGTGAGCAGAAAAGATAAACGAACTTGCTGTCAGTGACAGGTAGTATGAGGGATACCACAGTGGGTTTTGTGTCCTGGGTGGAATGTCCATGCCCAGCTTGTTGCCTTTTTTGTGAAGTCAAGGAGTTTTTTTCCCAGCAGTCAGCCTGATTTTGTACAGGAGAAGAAAAATTATTTTCAGCGGGGCCTTCTTTGTGTGTGCATCATCTGTGGATTTACTGGTTCCCCTCCTCCCTCTCCTGCCAGGCAGTTTGAGGAGAGTTTAGAGTCACAGGCACCTGTGACACGGCCTCCTGAGGTAAATCGCCTCAACTATTAATCCAGATCTGACCAGCACACGGTCACAGGGCCAGAGGGCTGGCAATCAGTCTTTTTCTGTTGTCTCTTCTGTGTCAGTAGGCTGTTAATAGGAGATTAGCAGCATTAGGGAGACTTTGAGCTAGAAATGGTGAGGCCCTATGATTTGATTTGAAGAGAAAGAAACCCTCCTACACTGCTATAAAAACAAACAGAAGAGCTGGAAATTATAAACGGCATTATAAACACAACTGAGGAAAGCACAGTCTCTAGGAAAGATGTGGAGCTCTATAGTACCTCATAGCTTATCAGCAATACTTTAACAAAGCCATGAGGTCCATGGAGACCTCAGGTCCCAGTGCGCAGCACTCTGTTCTTATCACCACGTGCTTTTGTTTGACTCTGGCAAGACCATGACGTGCTGGAATCTGTAATTCGCTTGTAATTTCCATCAGCAGTAAATCCCTATTAAATATGAAGCTGGCTGGCTGCAGATCCCCTCAATTAGCCCAGATTCAGGGCTTCCCTAGCTGCTGGCAGGCGGCCTGCAGAGCCCGGCGCTGGGGGAAGGTGAGCGCTCTCCGGCTGTGCTTTGAACAGATGGCCCATGGTGATGCTTTCTTATCTCACCGAGCATTGTGGCACTGCATCAAACCTGGGTTTTGTTTCAAAAACCGTTCAAAGAACTGTTTAGAGAACTGTTCAGAGGAGACTCACCTGATTTTGAGCCCACCTGCTGATGTTCCTAGTCAGTATTTAAATGCACTCGTGTCTGATTTTGGCTGTATTCAAACCTGTGTAAACAGCAGGCGAGGTGGGTACAAGGCAGAAAAGACAACCTCGGGGCAGCCACAGCCACAGTCCAGCTGGGGGGTATCACATAAAACAGAAGAGCAAATCTCTGTTCTAACCTTCCTCACGGATGCACAAACACTGCGTGAGGTGTAAACACTGGAAATTGGGAAACTGGGAACCCAGGGTTGTGTTCGCAACTTGTCAAAACTTGAGTTTTGCTCAGATAATAACAAAACCTTTCCGAAACAAAGGGCAATTTTAAGTTGATTAAGCCCCTTTCTTTGCTTCATAATCAAACTAAATACTCGCCTTGGCAAGGCAGCTGTCAAAGAATAGCAGCAGTTACTTTGATTTCATTGTTAGTTATAATAGTCTTAATTAGTGCTGGGTGGGGCATTTCATAGCTGTAAGGTGACCAATTTGGTTAGAGGCCTAGGGCATCTTCTTTTCTTCAGCTAGTTATTATCTGTGAGAAAATACTGAAGCCTGTCATCACTGTGGGTCAATTATACCCTGTTTGCCTAGCACAGCGTCTCTTTGCTCATCACTGTAGAGTCACAACCCCTCTAACAGTTAATACCACTTCTCAAGGCCCAGCTTGCCAAAATCAACTCTCATCCATTAGTCTCCACCTTTCCTCTTTTTTCAAAAGCGAGCCTTGTGCTCTCATGGCTGGGAGAAAGGCTTGACACTGTGAATCCTGGGACTGTTTGTACCACGAGGCAAACAAGGTGATTTGAGAAAATGGTTCTCGTTTTTAACCTAACTTCCTGACACGTCAGTATTTCTTTTTACAGTGTCTGTCAGTCATCTGTCCTTCATTCTGAATGCACATTTTCTGTGATCTGCGTTAATTATCTCTACAAGCAGGCAATGCATCTTCTGCATCTTGAAATGGAAATTTCAGAATATACTATAGAAGTTAACAAACTCTTTTCCATCTCCATCTTCTGGTCCTGGCTCTTGTGTGGTCAGGTCTCGTGGTGCCCACAAAAGCTGTGCTGTGAGGTTGCTTTAGGAAAGCCAGCAATGCTGCACTGCGTGGAAGCAGTGCCTGAGCCTCGGTAGAAATGCCCCGGGAAGGGGCTGATGCTGGGGCAGCCTTTGTGTCTTGTGTTTCACCGAGAGCATCCCCTGCGTGCCCCTCTGGCTGTGGTGGGCAGAACTCCCCTGCTTGCTGTTTGTGCTCCTCAACTTGATACAGTAATTAACTGGTAATTGCATTTTTATGAACGGCTTGTGAGCTTTTTTTTTTACGTAGTCAATGAATGTGCAACACCTTTCTTCTGGGAGGATTTCTCCGGTCCTCTGGAAGATCTGTGTGCTATTTCAGGCTCTTACCGGTTTGAGAGGTGTGCTTACACTGTGTGTAGGATTAATGTCTCAAGCAGTGTACTGGCCCTGTTTCCCTGACGAGCTGATGTTCTCTTGCCCTCTGTACCTCCTGTACTTGCTGCTCCTTCTCGTCTTTCTTGGCAATACCAGGTGCAGACAAAGGTAGGATTAGATGTCTAATTAGTTTATGTAGCCTTAGACATACGTGGTTACTTCTTGGCACTGGGGGAAGGGCAGCCCCTGAGGAATCCAGCCCTTGTCTCTCGGTGAGGTTTTCAGCTTTGGGAGCAGCCTGAGCTCTGGCAGACTCAAAAGGCAGGCCAAAATTTTCTAGACACATTTTTGTTCCAGATGCCTGTTCAAGGAGGAAGTTGAAAATCCAGTCTGAATTACCAAGTCTGAAATAATTTCTCATTTAACGTTTGATCCAAAAAGTTTATTTCCAAAAAATGACTCAGTGTAGACAGCCTGAAAGAACTTGCTTGAAACATGGCAGAAAAGCTACTAAGCTGTAATGAATATATTTTGGAACTACACCGTAGATGGGACAAGTTGTATTTATAATATTTTTAGCTTATCAAAGTAAACTTTATGCTGTAGCTCTCCTGTCTTCCAGTGGCAGCATCCTTCAGCAGATGTAGCCAGGGGAACAGAGAGGATAATGTCATTGTCTTTCTTACCTGACAGAAGGCTTGTTTGGTTTGTAATTTCAGTTGTATTTATGGAGTGTTCAGATATGTCCAAATGAAAATAACTGGAAAAGGGTAAAGCAAAGGATCAAGAGTACACTGCAGCTGTGTACACCAGCAAAATAAAATCCCTCAAGAGCAAAGCAATGGAAATGGGATTCATGTATGAACTCTGACCAGACCTTCAAGGATGGGAAATGGGGTGAATTCTGCCAGGGATTGGGAACTTCATTTTTGCACTCAGAGATAGACAGCAGCTGCCCTTACATTTCTCATGGAGCCTCTCTGTGAGTGACAGAGCTGCATGCTGGTGTGTCAGCCTGGCACTCCTAGTACAACCAAGTCATGAGGATGGAGGTCACTGTAAACACAGCAAGGTTAAGTGAAATAAGGCCATGAGGAGGTCATGGTGAATTTGAAAGGGAGAGTGGATGGACAGAGGTGACTGATGATAGTTCTGGTGATTGGAAACAAAACCTTAGATGACTCAAATTTGTATTCAAGAACGATTGTCCATGTCAGGACTCCACATCCATCTTCTGTGTCAAATCAAGCAGCAGTTCACACCAGTTCACATTTCCAATGCACTCTGAGCTGCTGGAACAATATTTCTATTCTGAGCTCCCCTTGCAAGGCTGTCTCATTCCAAAAGGTGTGCTCACAAGCAGAAATTCTATACTAGAAAGTTAGTAGAATAATTTTAGGAGATAGAATCATTGCATCCTAAATCCCCAAAGCAGCTGACTCTCTAAATAGTCTTAGCATGATCTGTAAATCATTACCAAAAGTTAGGCTGAAAGCATTCAAACACTTTGTTCAATAAGCACGTAGGTTCTGCCTCGATCTTCCAAGCCACCGTGGTTTATTTTCCTAAGCTTGCCGTGATCAAAGCAGGTTCTCTGGTGTTGCCAGACTGGTCAGAAAAAAGGACAATCACGGGACTAAATCTCCGGAGCTGCCCGAATCATAGGGTTAAAAAAGGACTGTGAAGTACTTAATAGGCTGCCTACACAGTGCTCAGCAAGTCAGAGGTTAACAAAGGACCTTATTATTTGAAAAGATAATTGAGGCTGAAAACAAGTCGACCATCCCACAACTAAGCCGTGGAGATCATCAGTTTTTGTGAACAATAGCTGATGATGTTCGGGATTCAGTGAGTTAAGTGGTTAATCCTATACAGAAAGCTGCATCCATAATGCACTTTAAATGGGGGAAATCCACCCAATTTGACCCCTGGAGAATTGCTTCCTGCTGTTATGCTGATGGATATGTCTATAAATATAATGGAAGCTATCAGCAGATAAAATCTCAGAGAGCTGAAAAGCCTCTCCCTATTAAATTATACATTGATCTCCATGAAACAGCAGGAGCCTGGGGTAATGAACTACTGAAACCAACCCCCTGCTCTCCCCAGAGTCACAAAAAGAAGCAAGACCCATACACTGTTTCCATCTTGATTCAGTAGGAAAAAAAATCAAACCCCTCATACACCCTTTCTTCCTTCTGTCCAGTCTTCTCCACAAGGCTGCTCCTTTGGTTCTGTACGGGTCACTCAGGCAGCAGCTCAGCAGCCTTTTGCGGCAGTTTGTTCCAAATTTGTCCTTTGTTTGCATCCCTCAGAGAAAGGCTTCAGTCAGGGCAGTTTGGGCACAAAGTTGCCACAGTGTGCAGGATGCTCCAGCAGGTTTGTGTGCGTTCTCCAGCACAGGTACCAAGGGGTGGCAGACAAACTTCAGCAGCCACTTCTGTTCATCTTCACCTTCTTCTGCCACTCTTGGATTTTAGCAAAAGGGTGCTCACTGTCCTGGTTTGAGGTTTTTTGCTTGTTTGAGGTTTGTTTGTTTGTAGGGTAGGGCTTGGATTTTTTCTTGTTTGTTTTTGTTTGTGTTGTTGTTGTTGCTGTTTTGGTTTTTGTTTTGGTTTTTTTGTGGGTTTTTTGTTTGGTTAGTTTTGGTTTGTTTGGGGTGGTTTGTTTTTTTTGTTTTTTTTTGTTTTTTTTTGTGGGGTTTTTTGTTTGTTTGGGTTTATTTTGTTTGTTTGTTTGTTTGTTTTTGTTTTGTTTTGTTTTTTTAATAGCTCAAAATCTTAAAGTTTCAAAGCCTATTGTGTTATAATGTAAGGCCTGGCTTGTGATTTTCTACTCCCAGAGCTGTTGGTGCTGCATACCATGGAACATGCACATACACACAGTAGCATATAGATTTTCCCCCTTCCATTTGAACTCTCCATACTGGCTGTATAATGTGTCCATAGCTGTATGTTCATGCAGGTCTCAGAGCAAACTTGCTGCCTTTCTGGTGTTTGAACTAGCTCTCCTGGGATTTAGAGATACCAGCCATGAAGGAATTAACTCATGTTAAGTGGTTCTGATTTGTTTTCTGTATCTTTCTTTTCTGCACTCTCCATTTATTACCTTCCGATTTTTCTTCCTCAATTTTGCTCTCTCTTTTCTCCTCCAGTGCTGACTTAGTGCAAATTCCATGATTTCTGAGCTCTGGGGACTGTGACGGGCAGTTGCGCTGGGCAAACCCTTGGACATCACTGTGGGGCTTACACACAGTTAGCAATCTACTTCCAGAGTTATGAAGGACCAAGACAATAAAGATTAGAAGAAAGCAGGGTTTCACAGTTCCCACAAACCCATGGAGTGTGAGGATACAGAAGGAAAGAGGATTATGAGGTTCTTTCCCTTCTCTCCATGGACCTTTCTGCTTAGAAAGTCCTATGCTTGTCTAGCTCTGATCTAGGCAAGGAAGAAAGGAACATTACAGGAACATTACATTACAGCAAAGGACTTGTCCTTTGCTGCTTCAGTGTCTTTGAGCATGAGAGTCTTTTCCTTTGGAGACTCTAGAAAGAGTTAAACTGGGACATAAGGGAAGGATCATGAGATTCACCAGCTCAGCCTGTCCTATTGGCACTCATGGTTGAGTTCAGTGACTCAAAGAAATGAGCTCTCATTACCTCTGAAGAGCCAGTGCACTCAGAGAAAATGATTCTGTTCCCTTTTCAGCAGTATCAACTAAAGTGTTCACTGAGTTCCAAAGGGTTATATTTTTGGCATTCCTGTGGCCTGTTTTGGCTTGTTGAATGTTACTTATGAGTAAGAAGGAAAGAACTTGAGTTGATGCTCAATTATAAAGCAGAATTTGTATGGCTGACAGTTAAAGGAAAACAAAACGAATGCAGTATTTTGTGTATTTATCTCACAGGATCTACAGAGACAACAACTACAGAGAAAACTGGTTTCAATTGCAGGGATATGTCCTGTTTTTAAAAGTCATGTCTCTGGTCTCTCAAGGCAACTGCAACTCGAGACACCCAAATTCACCACTTGTACACCTAATTGTAAATGGCCTGCCCAGAGTCATAGGAGAGTCATGTGGAGGTGGGTGGGATTTCTGTTACAGACAAGCATCTGCTCTGCCCTGGGAGACCACGACTCTGCTGGAATCTGTGCTGAGCCCCTATGGCATCAGGAGAACCCGGCTGAGGCTTCCTAAAGGCAAGACAGAATTGCAGATATTTCCAGGGCTTGTTTGGAAAACTGGTGTCCTGTAGGGAGGAGCTGTACCCACCCTTGTTTTCTGCTGTCACGCTGAGTGAGGGGAGCCTCCATCCTCACCACTGTGCATACCTGGGCAGGGAAGAGGTGCTGTGAGGCTGGAGTCTGGGCCTGTGAGGTAAAAATGGCATTAAAATGGGTAACAGGGTGCAAGGTCTTTGCTGGGGACTCAGGTGCCATAAAAGTACATGTGACAATGCCAGAAAAGCTGCATGTTCTTGAAACAGCTCCAGGAGGATGGTGCTGCTGACTCCATAACTTGGGCTGGAAATAACAGCCATGGTGGGTAGCAGTGACCACTGCCTATTAAAGTGAATATGGAAAGGAATAGGAAGAGCCCAGAACAACAGTGGCATAAATAGTAGCCTAATTAACAATTCCTATCAAGGATTTATACAGTGCTTTGCTTATTTGAAGCACTGTGCAAAACATTAGCTGATAGATGTTAATTAATCATTCAGGTAATTAAATGGAAGTGGAATGCAAATGGTTAGAGGAAGCTGGAGTATGAAGGCTTCCTGAAACCATTAAATGATTTTGCTTTCTTTGATGGAGGAAGAATTTCTTCCTTTAGGGTTTAAATGTTCTAACAGTGTGGGTGTTATTACAGTTTTAATAACCACCTGTTTAATTCCCTGGGATGGGAGATTACATGCAGTACAGCCAGGAGTTTCTTGTTTGTTTGAGTAACTTTGGCAGTTTTATGGGCCTAAAAAAAAAAAAAAAGAGTATCCTCACCTCTATGTTTCAGGGCACAGAATGATGACCAGCTTCAGGAATGAGTCTTGATCCTTTGACTTGTCACAAGCAGGATGGGCTGGGAAATGGAGTCCCATTACACAGTGACCTATTGTTTTCACTTCAGCTGTGAAAGATGAAGATGTGCTGTCATTTGATGTAGAGGAATCACTGAAATGAGCGTGGCAAACCACTGAGATTGTTGCAAGTGATAGCTAATTTTTTAATGGATGAATTCATTCCCCTACAGTAAGAAGATAGGATTCTTTGGCAGAGAATCAGTCAGCTTGATTCCTGGCTGTGGCATATTTAGGTTTGTGTTATCACCCACTGCCCACTCTTGTGTAGCATAAACTCCTGAGGGAACTTGTGAAGAGAGGGGTTTTCAGTTGTCTGGCCTGAATCATTGCTTTGCTGATGAACCCCTCAAGCTGCTGGAAAAGACCTGTTTTATGCCAGGCTAATATAACCACAAACCAGCCATGTAGGTCTGATTTCCTAAATTAAAAGACTGGTTTACTGCACTGTATAAGTTGGGTTTTCAATTTACCTGCAACCTGAGAACTCAGTCTCTTAGGGCAGGTACAATACAAGCAGTTGGTGATGCAGATAAAGCCAACAAAAAAGAAGAAAGATGTGGCTCTATGACTGCTAATTGCTCTGATACCTTTGCTACCCTCCTTCCAGTCTGTGTTTCCTTCTGACCTGGGATACTGTCACTGTCAGCAGTGAAAGCTATCACAGTTCTCCTTTTTTCTCTCCCTTTTCCTCTCTCTGGTTCCCCTGGGGACAGAAGATCCTGGCAGCTAGATCTACCCCAGGCTTTTGCCTTTTGTTTTCCTGTACTTTTCTTTTGGCACAGCACAGAAGTTTGCAGTGTTGTGCTTCCACAATCACATGCTAAAATATTTGCACAGCTGTCTGATGACAGAAAAGGGGGGAAAGACAAAATCCACTCTTTTGTTATTTAAAAAGTTAAACCAAACCAAACAAACAAACAAAGTTTAACATGAATTAGTCATGTAAAATCCTCCGTTTTCCCTGATCTTGTATAACAGAATCCTCAATCAGTTTGCCTGGCTCCCCTCTGTGTGCTTCACCTTTTTCTTGTACACATAAACCCACACTTTAGTGCTTCTCTTCCAATGTCTCTGGGTTCAAATGCCCGTGGGACTCCACTGCCCACCTCTGTGCACTCACTTCAGCCTGTTCCTGGGGTACAGAAATAGGACCAACTCCTACAGGCTATAATCAGGCATTCTTCAGGCAAATCTCTGACTGAAGTCAGTGGAAGTTTTGGCACAAGGACCACAAAACTAATTACATTCCTCCCCCAAGTGTATATATATATATATGTATATA
>WBNO01006785.1:0-56464 GCA_013400575.1 Peucedramus taeniatus
GTGGGGTCTCACCTGAGGGGGGCAGGAGGCAGAATCCCCTCCCTTGTGCAGGTGTGGTCACTGCCAGCCCTGTCCTGTGTCCCTGCTGGTGACAGCCACCCCTTGGGAGCTGTGCTGGTGGTGGGGAAGGTGCCTCCACCTGGAGCAGAGAGCAGCCAGGACTTGTCCCAAGCATCCCTGAGGATGCCCCAGGGCCCTGGAGCACATGCCTGCAGCCCAGGGCTGTGCCACCACTCCTTTCAAGGTGAATTTATGGACCCTCAGCTGTCCCTCTGGTTAAAATTTTTCCCCCAGGTCTGGCACACAGGGCTGTACTTTGATACCCAGAGCTGGCACCAAGGGAGCATTGGAATTTCATGAGCTAAGGGCTTGTAACTTGTGGGGAAATTATTGGTGTAAAAGAAATGACAGCTGAAAAAAAAAATAAGATCCAGCACCTTTTTTTTCCCAAAGAAAACTTTTAATTTCAACAAGACGGGAAGCTGCACAAAGAGAGCTACCACGAGTTTCTTTAGAACAACAGCTCAAATCTACACCAGGAACTGTGGAGTAGGGATTCTCCTGCTGAGTAACAGCTTGGCCACAGGGGCTTAGCCTTGCAAAGGCCACCACCCTGCACCTGGTAGCTCTGTCCTGGACCAGGACATGGGCTCTCCTTCCCTCACAACAGCAAAGCAGCATTTGAAGGGGTGGGTAGGGACCTTGAAAACAACAATCCACCCCAGAAGACAGAACTTGCCTTTAGTGTTGTTTCCTCTTGTAAGTCCAGCCTGATGTGTTTGAAGACAGCAGTAGGAGCCTCTTGCAGCTCACACATCAGTCTGACCCAAAGCCAGAGCCAAGTGGGTCAGGGAAACCTGCCCTGGTCACCCCCTCGGTGGCTCCAGCCTTCCCAGCTCCTGGCAGGGATCACTCCTGCCTTCCAGGGTAACCAATGCCCTCCTAAAAAAGCATCCCATCAGGGACAGCAGGGTGCAAACTCTCACTCCCCTGCCTTGCTCTGCCACGACCACCCATCCCCTGGGGCTGAGTCAGGGCAGAGCCCAGAGCCTGCTGTGGACTCAGGGCTGGGGTTATGAGCTCAGGGCTGTGCTGGCAGCTCCCTTCTCATTTTAACCACCTCCCCCCCACTGCTGAAACAAGAGCTGTGTCACTGCAGGGGCCATCTGTCCCAGGGCAGGGAGCTGCATGGCTGCCTTTCAGCTGGGGGCACATTCAGGTGCACAGAGTACCTCACCTCCCATATCTTTAACATTAAAAGGGCTCATTTCAGAATCCTTCAGCACAACAGAAATGGGACTGTGGCCTCTGCCTGTTTCCAGGCTGCAGGATGTCAATCACTGAGGGCCAGAAAGTGGCCAGAGCTTTTTCCTTGGATAAGGAAGCACATTCCTCTCCCAGCTGAAGCAGCATCCTTCCAGCACAGAGCAGGCACCAGAGGTGAGGGAGAAGAGGCTGCCTAAGAAAGCGAAGCAAAACCCTCAGGGTTTTGCTCAGCTCTGAGCTGGAAAGGTGCCTCAAATCTCAAGGAAGAAAAGAAACAACTGGAGTTTCTACTTCAAACCATCCTAATGGAAAAACAAACAAAAAAATCCACCAAAAATATCCAAGTAAACAGGAAAGAAGGGGGAAAAAAACTGGGTTTTTTTTCAACCCCAAACACTAAGACTCCAGTCAGCATTTGCAGCCATCCAAGCAGACAGCAAGGGCAGTGAGGATGGAGTCCAGCAGTGCCACACTGTCACCCCGGGGGCTGCAGCTCCCCGGTGTCCCATCCTTGTCACCGTCCCAGTGCCCAGTGCTGGGCCACCCCCACAGCAGGGGACGAGGAGCCTCCTGCCCCCGCTGCCCATCTGCCACCACTTGTCCCCCCCGTCCGGCCACCACCCTTCAGTTGTCCCCTGCCTGCACGTACTCCTCGGTGGCCTTGGAGAGGGTGCTGAGGTACTGCCAGCTCAGGGCTGCCAGGAGCATGGCACAGGACAGGTAGATGGGGGAGTAGTGGTGGCGGGAGGCCATGGGGCTGCCGGGCAGGCTGAGGGCGCGGATGGAGGCGATGACCTGCTGGGTCTTGTTGGATGAGGGGTCCGTGCTCGGGATCTTCTGGTAGATCTGAAGGAAGAGGGAAGAGGAGTTATGGCTCCCACAGGAAATTCAGGGAGGAAAAAGGGAGGAGGTTGAAGTTTCAAGGGGCAAGGGTGACCTCGGTGGTGGGGTGCTGTGAAGCAAAGGGCAGCTGGATGGGTCCAGGGGCTGTGTCCCTTGGGAAGTGCACTAAGGCAAGCTGCCTCTTGAGGGCAGCCCATGATGGGACATGGACCACATGGCCTTGGACATGATCCCTCAAGCCCCAGTGGTGTTACTGGGAACACTGGTGTTACTGGGATCAGGGGTTCTCAGCCTGCAATCCTCACTCACTGTACAGCCCACCTGAAACCAGTGGGAACATTCCTGCCTGGAAGCAGCCACACCATCGCCTGATTCTGTGGCATTTGGGGTTTTCTTCTCGTGGCCTCTGAGATACTTGTCTGCAGGAGTCTGAGTAAGGTGGGCACAAGCAGGGACCTCTCCTGGGTTAAAGCCCCCTGCAGTGTCACTGTCCCTTGCCGTGGGATCAGCCAGCTCACAAGGACAGCTCTAATAACCCATGGTTTGGGGTCTCCCTGCTGCAGAAGTGTTTTTATTCAATAGCCCTCACTGGAATTGGGTTTTAGGGAGAGGTGTGTTTTTTCCCATGAAACCACCCACCAGTTGACTCTCCACATGAACTTTCAATCTCCACCAGACCCTTAAAAGTCAGGAGAAAGTCATAAGGTCTCCCTGAGACTCCTTTTCTCCAAGCTGAGCCCCTCCACAGCTTCCTCAGGCACTCCTGGTGCTCCAGACCCTTCCCCAACTCTACTCCCTTCTCTGGGGCTCCAGCCCTTCAACGTTCTTTGTGTTGTGAGTGGCCCAGAACTGACCCCAGAATTGGGTCAAGGGGATGGGCACCGCCCTGGTCCTGCTGGACACACCACTGCTGGTCCAGGCCAGGATGCCACTGGCCCCAGTCCCTACTTCTCAACACAGCCCCAGCCCCAGGGTACATTCAAGGGAACACATCATGCACAGTTTGGTCCAGGCCAAAACCACATCAGAGACACCACTCCCCTCCACCACTGAGCCAAGGACAGAATGAACAGATCCCCGTGTATTCCCAATTCCACCCCAAGAACAGGGACAGGAACAGCCAGAAATGACTCAGAGCAAACTGCTGAGCCTACCTCTTCCACATATTGGTACATGATGGCTTTGACAGCTTGGATGTTGGTGGCATCCATCATGAGGGTGACGGCCTGGCCCTTGCGGATCTTCACCACCCCCCTGAACACCTGCTGGTTGTTGTAGCAGGCAGCCAGCGTGGCAATGGCCATCACCTGAGGACAGACAGGAACTTGAACTGCAAGGAACCTGCCAAGGGGATCACCCTTTCCACAGTGACATCCATGGAGTGGAGCCACAACCTCAACAACAGCAGAAACGGCGGGAACCAAGAAACAAGCAAAAAACCAACAGCACAGAACCTCCTCCACCTCCAGCTCCTCACCAGCTGGGCTGCAGAGGATGAGGAACCACTTGGAAGCTCAAACTCACCTGGGGGATAGCACAGAAGTTGAAGACACTTTGGTTTTTGAGGCGGGACAGGTAGGTGAGGACGTCGGGGACGTGGTGGAGGGCGTTGGTGATGAGCTCGTTGAGGCACTGCACGGCCACGTCGATGTTCTCTGGCTTGGCAAGGTCCGAGAGCTTCTTGGCATATCTGCTCCAAACCTAAACACCAAGATAAGTGTTTGTGAGTTGGAGGGTGCATTGATGTCATCAGAGAGACACCAGGTCTGGGAGAGCAACAAGAACCACAAAAACCCCCCACACAACAGCCTTGGAGCATTGCTGGGATAAAGAAAAGAAGGAAGGGCAGGCTGTGGAGACGTGACAGTGGCCAAAGAGATGGTAAAGGAGGAGGGTGCAACTCATCTCCACATCTTTCCTAGGGAGGGCAAGGAAAAGGTGAGTCACATATCAAGAAATGTCCTGTGAGACAACAGAGCCACACAGAAAAAGTAAAGAAAAATTTTTGGACATCGTGTCAGGTACAGGCAGAGCTGATCCTGCTTTTTGGGAGCTTTTGGGTACCCTCCTGGGATCTCAGCCAGTGTTATCCTCCCTCATTCCTGGAGAAAACCTAGCAGAGAGGAGAAAGAGCTGCCTAAGTAGTTCTTGGCAGTGTGTGGTGACATCACCTTGTCCCTGCATCCATACCCAGAGAGCTGCAGACAGATGTCAGCCAGCTGTCATTACCAAGAAGATGTACAGCCAACAGCAGCAATTTTATGAGGTTTTTCCTCACCTCTCTGGGCCAGAACTCCCTTCCCTCCATCTGGTCCTCCAGATAATCACGGATGATGTTGGTTTTCTGTAGGAAGAGGCCCATGGAGTTTGCCAGCTCTGTGTCCTGTCCCACGATGGAATCTTCCAGCTCTGATGCAGAGAAGAGACGGGAAAGGCCAATCCCCACCAGCCCAGCAACGTAGTGACAATACTGCCAAGGAGGTGCCAAGTTGGGAAAGAGGGGAAAAAAGAACAAGATAAAAGGAGCAGTTACAAAGAGCTGCCTGTTTGCCACAGCCAGTTTTACAAAAAGCAATTGACAGTTATTTGATGCAAGCTCCCCCTGGGATGTCTCAGTTTTCCCATGAAAACAATCACTTTTTCCCAACAGAGATGCTCTGTCTCATCCTTCCATAGAGACAAGGAGGACCCTACCTGGAAATGTTCAAAAACCCTGTGGATGTGGCACTTGGGGACATGATTCTGTGGTGGCCCTGGAAGTGCTGGTGGAATGGTTGGACTTGATGATCTTAGAGGGCTTTTCCAACCTCAACTCCATGACCCTACTCATGCTCAGTCCACTCCTCTGTCTGGGCTGACTCACCTTATCCCACTCATGCTGAGAATCCACCTTTTTCTCCAAGAACTCTGCCATCCCAACACCCATCTTGTGGCAAATATCCGAAATCACATCCTGGTAGACCTTGGACAGGTTTCTGAACTCCATGGAGATCTGCAGCATGGTAAAAACACAAAGAGAGTGTTCAGTAAGAAAAAAAAAAAAGCAGCACAGCTCAACATTTATTAACAAATCAGAAAAATACTGTTTACCAGGTTCTAATCCTGCCCTGGCTGGAGATCTGGGACAACTCCCCCAACCTGAGCTGTTTCAAGGTCCTTGGAGCTCAGGCTTAGCCTGTTCCCAGTCTAAACAGGATGGTCTCTGGCAGGAGATCAGACACAGCAAAATCTTTGGGAAGGCTCTGTGGCCTTGGACTGGTATCATCTGGGAGCTGCAGGACAAAACTGACTGCTCTTGGTACACAGAGCTGTTTTCCTCTGTAATTTGAGAGCATTCCATCATACCAGCCACGGGAAAAGACCCATGGGAGGTTTCTGGTGCTCTGTTCTCCCCGGCTCTCTCCAGCTCTGGCTTCACAGGGCACATCTGGCACAACTGGAAAGGCATCAAGCAGTGAGGGAAGTGTGAAATCCTTCTACTGCATGTCCAGAGTGGGCTGGGTTGGAAGTGACCTTGAAGATTTTCTAGTTCCAACCCCCCTGCTATGGGCAGGGACACCTGCAGTGTCTCCATCATTCTCACATGGAAAAAAAGAAACTTAAAAAGTGCATCCACCTTTTCCCAAAACCGTGGAGCATCATGTTTTACTGTGCAAAGCTTTGTTCTCCACCAGTGGGTGACTGCAGCCAGCCCAGGGGTTGTGTGCAATAAGGGTTTGTCTGTAAAATAAACATATCCACTCTGCTTCTGTCTCTGTGGCTTCAGTCCCCTTCACAGAGGAGCACAGCCTGCAAATGCACCTCTAGGAAATATTAGAAGTTTTTCACTCTAAGGGTGGTGAGGCACTGGCAGAGCATGCCCAGAGAAGCTGTGAATGCTCCCCAAAAAATTCAGGGTCAGGATGGATAGGGCTTGGAGCAACCTGGTCTAGTGAAAGATGTCCCTGCCATGGCAGGGGATGGGATGGGATGAGCTTTATGGTCCCACCCAACCCAGCAATTCCACGGTTCTACAATTTTATGATTATTAAAATCATACCTGAGCATGGATTGCCTCAAATAAGTAACATATACAACAAGAGAGACAGCAAAGTGCAACAAACACCTTCTCAAAAGCTCCTCTAAAGCCAAGCCACTGATGTACCTACTGTATCCCTGCACACCCAGAATCCCAACACAGACACCCCCAATAACACTCCACCATCCATCAGGCAATAGCCAGTCACCCCAAACCTGAGCATCAAAACTCCCAACACACCTCAGTTCTCCAAACAACTACCCCATTCCCACTGCTAGGGAAAGCCTGAAAAGAGTAGAATAAATTAAAAATGGTAAAAACTTGAACAAAACAGACTGTCCTCAGAAAATGAGATGCTCCTCACCAGAACTATTTCATTTTTTCTTAAGCAGAGCAAAGAAAAAACTCCTAAAAAATCAACTCAACAATAAAAAAATCAACACAATATTGTTACTAATAACAGCGAGGGTGCTTTTTTGTCTTTTATCAGGGAATTATGGAATGGTTTGGGTGGGAAGGGACCTTAAAGCTCATCCCATTCCACCCTCTGCCATGGGCAGGGACACCTTCCACTGTGCACACAGGCAATGCACTGTGTAAGGCAACAACCCCAAACCTCTCTCCACAAGACAATGGTCATCTGCTCTTCCAGCAGAGGAGGCAAAAAGCCACTTTCCAGGGCTGGCACTTTTCCACAGCCAGGTCCCCTCTGCCTCACAGCCTTGCACAATGTTTGGGTTTCTCACCCCAGCCTGGCACCCAGCCCCACAGGCAGGTGATGGAGCCCCTGGGAAAAGCTGTGGTGCTGAACAAGCTCTGCTGGCACCACGTGCAGACACAACCAGGCACCCAGAGGTGCCACAAGGAGCAAGGAGGAGGCTGCCCTACCGTTGGGAAGTCCTCCAGCACCTGCCGGTCCTTCTCCTTGCTCTCTGTGTACTTCCAGTCGGGCTGGTAGAGATGGGAGTGGAACTCGTGCAGCATCGGGACCTTGACATCCAAGGGGATGCTCATGTCATCCTCCACAGTGTCCAGGGCACGGAGAACTAGGTAGAATATACAGACTGCATGGCTGGGAGGGGAGAAAAGACAGTAATCCTTTACTTGGGAGTGCCTAGGAGGCAGGACGAGCAGCTGGGATTAAGCACAGAGCCCTCAGCAGAGGCACTTTGAGCTCAGCATGTCACACACTGGCACTGCCAGGTGGCTTTGAAAGATACCAGCCAGGTTAGGATATCCAGGATTTTCCCTCATGAGAACTACAGCATGATTTTGGGGTTTTTAAGACGTGTATCAGGGAAGGGTTAGGCCTGTGAGCTTCCTGAGCAGGGAAGATCCAACCCTGCAAGCAAGGCCAGCACTCACCTGGACCCAGAGGACAGAGCCTGAGGGTCAGCTCATTGGGAAAAGCAAATGTCAAATAGAGAAGAAGGGAAAAAAAACAGGTGTTTTCCCCATCACCCCCCCTTTTCTACACACATTTTACCCTGTTGGGGGGAATAAAAGGGTAACACTCTGCAACAGGAACATTAGGACTGGCAGAAAGAGGCAAAATCACCCTGTATTTTATATCTCCAGGAGCAAGACACTGGAGGAAGCCCAGGTGTCCCAGCATCCCAGCAGGAAGCTGCTGGAGAGCCCCCTCTCCTCCTTCTCCCACCACCCCTGCCTTCCCTATCCCTGCTTCCTTCCCCATCCCTGCCTCCACATTTCTGCAGCTGCAGAAAAACAAAAAACAAAACAAAACAAAACAAAACCAAGTCCTGATGGCAAGAAATACTGTTTGCATCTCCAGGATTTATATAAAATAATCCCCAGATCTCCATGAGCACAGGGATATATGCCAAGGAGAAAAGGTATTTATTAATTGTTTAACAAATGGAAAGTAGCTTGGTCTGCCTAAATGCTAATTACGAGGTGACAGTGCTGTACTCCTGGAATGACAACATGCAAGCAGTGATTAAGCATCCAGGGAAAACTGACTTGCTCTTAGTGCAAATACTGTTAAATTTGGCTTTTTTTCCTTGATTAGAAGGATATTTAACACCTCTGTCAAACCACATGAGCAGCTCTCTCGTGCTCCTGTTCCTCTGCATGACTGAGTTTTTCCATTCCAGCCGGGCTGCAAATGTTCATCCAACAGGATGCAAGTGCCCAAGGCTCCAACTCGCTTCCAAGAGCCACTAAGAAAGGCAGAGCAGAACCTGGAAATGCCATCCCAGAGGCACCTCTCACATGGGCATCATGTCCAGGGAAGAGCCAGCAGTAATTCCAGAACACAGCACAGTTAAAACACTTATTTAACCTCAATTCTGCATCCAGACCTTACCTGCCTCCCTAACTTCCAACACATACTGAATTTAGACCCGTGGCTCAAATGGAAGCAGACACTTGCAAAGAACAAGCCTGGATCCTCCAGAGCTCAAGCTCCAGCCCTGTTCTGGGTGCAGCTCCCTCCTGCCCAGGTGAGGAGGTCTCCTTTCTCCTTGCCAGGACATACAGCCTGTGCTGAACCCTCAGGAATAGATCCTGAAGAGTTCCAGAAACAGGCAGGACCATGGAACTGGCAGCAGAGAGGCAGGAGCATCCCTCTTCTCCTCTCCATCACCAGGAGAGGAGCTATGAGCTTGGATCATAACTCTTTTCCTCCACCAGCAGTTATGATGCTGTTGGCTCAGCCCTGGATGAAACTGCAGTTTTGAGCCTCCCACCTTCCCAGAAAACACTCTAACCATGGAGCAACGAGCTGAACAGGGCTCTGGCTGGCAAAACAGGTGGTTTATGGGGCCAAAAAAAACAAGAAAGGAGGAACCAAACATTTCAGCTCAACCACCAATACCCTGTCTGGCCAGTGAAGCACTCCTCCAAAATTTTCCCATTTTCCAGCAGCCCTTCTGGGATGCCTGTCTGTAATCACAGGGGCTCAGCTGAACTCCCTGATGGGGTCAACATCAATGCAAGCACTTTTTTGATCCAGCAAAATTAATTCCTTCTGTAAGGCTGCAGCTCTGCCTATTTCTCTATCCTCCCTATTTTGCATTTCCCTTGTTTGTCCCAAAATTCTCCAGTGGAACTCCTGTGCTTTGAAAATGAGTCTCTCCTGATCTACTACTGAGCCAGCAGTAATCCAACCACCATCCCTGCCCAACTGTGGGGTGCAAAGATCAGGCAAAAGCATTTTTAGGATGCCAGGCAGAAGTTTCTGTGCCCTGAAGGGTGATCCTGATCCCAGCAGGTTGCCGGGCAAGGATTAAAGGACAAAAAAGACAGACAAAGAAAACTGCAGGAAGTTTGAGGCAAGTACAGGGCAGACACATTGTTAACAGGTTTCATAGTGTTTTCTTAATTTTTTTTCTTAATTCATGCACAGAAAAAGCATGGAAAATAAAAAACTTAATTCTTGGCCCTACTTGTACTTTTCCATGCAATTTCAGCCAAACCACTGAACTTCTCTGCCTTTCCTGTCAACCAGGCTGCAAACACCATTTCATAAGCACTGGACACAGCTATGGACTATCCAAAATGCCAAACCAGGGCTCAGAAACCCCACAGATCACCCAGTGTTTGGGGTGGTGCCTGCAACTGCTCATCAGAGCCATCAGATGTGTCCGGAGCAACTTCCAGAACCCTTAAATTTGATCATCAACCCATCTTGGGATTAACTGGAGATTTAAAAGCGGAAATCAGTAATTATCAAATGAATATAAGGAATTATATGGAGAATAATTACATGGCATGAGGCCTCCTGGCCAGCTGAGCTTTACATCCTCTGTCATTATTCCCATCTGAAGCTTTTCTGCACATGGCAGCAAAATCTGCACAGCAAAAAATGACTGTGCAACAAACCCCCTGTGACAACTGTGCAGCTTTTGAGGCAGCTGCTTCCAAAAGCACCTCCCAGGCAAGGCCCAGACCCTTGGTCAGTCCCACGTTTTTCCTCAGCTCCTCCATCCAGCCTTTGTCCAGCGCCAGCCTTGGCACTTGCAGGACACATTCCCAGGGTGTCACACACGGCACACTGCCAGGCCCTGTGTTTAACAGTAGGCTGGCCAGGAGGCTCAGCCCAGAGACCCAGTTTAGGGGGGGGATGTGGTGCGGAAGGGGGATGTGGTGTGGAAGGGGGATGTGGTACAGCCAGCTGGGACGTGAAAAGCCCCACGTCCTCCTGAACGGGGTGGGGCTGAGCTGAGCGAGTCCAGTCAGCTCCTGATGGGAGAGGGAGCGTGTCCCAGCAGCTCCACTGGAGAAAAATGGAGTTTGGGGGTACTGCATGGGCCAGCTCTGGTACTGGGGGGGGCATCACACCCAGCAGCTCCTGGGGAGATCTGAAATTGAGGGGCCACCGCACCCACTAAGCTCCCAGGCATCCCCAGAGTCGGGGTGGCATTGTACCCACCACCTCCCAGGGAGAATCACCCGCACCATCCCCAGGGGATTCCTGATGTCGGGGGAAAAGCTGCGCCCACCCCCTCCCGAGGATCCCCAGCGTTGGGGTGGCACCACCCCAAACACCCCCAGTACCAGGGGTCACCGCACTCCCTCCCCGGCCCCCCGGTGTCCCCCCTCTCACCGCAGCTCTCCGTCCAGAGCCTGGATGACGGCGGCGAAGCTGCGGCTGGTCTGGTTGAGGTACCGGTAGCAGGTGCGGAGGCCACATCCCAGCGAGTCCTGCGGGCAGAGCGGGCCGGGGGCCGCGGGTTGGAGGCGGGGGGCGNCCCCGGCCCCAAACCCGCCCCTTAACCCGCCCCGTCCCGGCTCCGCGGCCGCCACGGCCGGACACGCTGCCATGTACGGACAGAGCCCGGGCCGGGCGATGTCCGGAGCCCCGGGGATGCGCGCAGGGTACCGGCACCGGGCAATGCAAGGGATGTTCGGAGCTGGTGGGAGGCATGAGGGTACGGGCACCGAGCAGTGCATGGGAAGCCTGAGATGCTCGGAGTCAGTGGGATGCTCGCAGGATAACGGCACTGAGCAACGCAAGGGATGCCCGGAGCCGCGAGATGCTCCGGTAGCACCGGGGCTCTGCGATGTCCGGCATTGGTACCGGCACGGAGCAATGCAAGGGATGCACGGAGCCGGTGGGAAGCTCGCAGGGTACCGGCACCGAGCAAAGCAGGGATGCTTGGAGCCGGTGGGATGCACCAATGCACAGGATGCCCGGAGCCGGTGCAATGCCCGGAACCGGCTGGATGCACGCATGGTACGAGCAGTGCAATACGATGCCCGGAGCCGGTGCAACCGGGAAGCACCGAAGCGCACATAAGGCGCACAAAGCCGGGCACGTCCTATACACGCTAGATATAGGATGGTCACCCGTGGCAACGCCGTATCCGCGCCCGGACATGACAGTGCCCCCCACCTCTTCCTCCTCCCGTGCCCCGCTCCCCACCGGGAGCACCGCGCACCGGCGACAGCGAAACGCATCCCGCCGCCCGCGCATCCCTCGCCGCTCACCGTGTCCATCCGCGGCATGACGGCGCGGTAGCCGCCCATCTTGAAGCGCAGCAGGTTGTAGATGTCCTCGGGGTGGCCCAGCCATTTCCGCAGCAGCTCCATGGGGGCCGCGCTCAGACCCCACCGCCGCCGCCGCGCGCACCCGCCGCCCCCCCCCACACGCTGCTTAACCGGGCACGGGCGGGGCCGCTCCAGCCCCGCCCCGCAGCCAATCACAGAGCTCGGCACATCGCTCGGTGGGGCGGGCTCGGCGTCGATTGGCGAAGGCGCGCTCGCACCAGGGCAGCACCAGCCAATAGAGAGGCGGCGCGGCTGGTGTGACGGCCGGCGGCGGACGCTGATTGGCGGAGGCGCGCGTCGGCACAGGCGGAGCGGGAAGGAGTCGGCGGCCCCGAACCCCCGCGTCTGAGCGTGAGGGGAGCGGAGTCGCCATGGAGGCACAGGAGGGTTGGGGTGGGAAGGGAGCGGGAAGACCTTCCCGTTCCAACCCCCTGCCATGGGCAGGGACACCTTCCACCGTCCCAGGTGGCTCTAAGCCTTGTCCGACCTTGCCTTGGATAGTTCAAGGGATGGAGAAGCCCCAGCTTCTCTGGGAATTCCATCCTCGCCCCCACTTCCTCCTCACAGGGAAGAATTCCTTTCCAGTATCCCATCTAACCCTCTGCTCTGGCAGTAGGAAGCCATTCCCCCTTGCCCAAAGTCCCTCTCCAGCCCTCCTGAGCCCCTTTAGGCATTGAAAGGGGCTCTGAGGTCTCCCTGGAGCCTTCTCCAAGCTGGACACCCCCAGTTCTGAGCCTGTCTCCATAGCAGAGGGACTCCAGCCCTTAGAACATCTCCGTGGCCTCCTCCAGACTTGCTTCAACAGTCCTTCCTGTGCTGAGAGCCCAACACATACCCAGCTCCATCCTCACCCTTCAAAGTGCAAGATTCAGCTTTTGGGGATCTTTTTTGTGAGTGGTTTTCTTCCAGAAGTTGGGGTTTGATAATCATTGTGGGTCCCTTCCAACTCAGGATATTCTATGATTCTTTGTTTTGGAAGGACACTTGGCCAACACCCTGCGGAGGGACATTAGCCACCTTCTTTGGCCCCATAACCCCATTAATTGGTTTATTCAGCAATCCCAGAACCTGCAACCACTCAAAGGTGTTGCAGCTCACATGGGAGAGGCTGTGCAAGTCTTGCCTAGGAAGCAGCTGCCTACATCAGAGGTGTTTACCTCCAGCATTCCCAGCAGATTTGCAATCCATTTTTAAATCCAGTTCCCACTAATGAGACCACTTACACAGCTAAGGAAAGTCACTGGTACCACCCTCAACAGACAGCACCAAAGAGGTAGCTGTTAACCAATTCCAGGCAGCTGGAATTTCCATGTACACCCCACTTTTAAACCAAGAAACTGCCAGAAAGGACACACTTGAGACGAACATCACTGTTTCCAATTCCAGCTTTTATTTTTTTGCTCAAGTCACAACTTATTAACATAAACTCAAATCCAGGGAGAGAGGACAGCAGCAGATCCCACATAGTGTATAGAGACACAGCTCTATTTCCAAACTTCTCTGCTTTCAGGTTTCCTTGGAGATCCTGAGTTTTATGCAACACTGTCACACTGTGATTTTTTTTAATTTTTACAGTGAGATCTGGAACTGGCAATTTGCCACAAAGCTGAAACCTGTGGGTGCAGAGATGAGCTCCACCAAGCACTGCTGACGTATATTTTGTACAGGTTGACATGGAAGGAGGAGGGAGCTGTTCCTGTCAGATCTGGCACAGGGAGCAGCCCCTCATGTTTAACCACACCCAATCACAGCCCAGCATGCAGGTATTCAGCTCCAGACATTGGCAGGATTATTTAATTCCTAATTAATCAAGCTGTCGAGGCAGAGGGATATCCTCTGTTTTGCTGACTCCTCCAGGGTCAAGGGACAGAGTCACTTCAGACCACAGCAATCCCCTTCTCAACCCTTTACACTTCCCATCCACTGCCACATGAATGGGGCAACCAATACACCTCAGAACTGGTCAAACTCTTTACACTGTGGTGCCACTGTGACCAAAAAAAACCCAAAAACATGGACAGCCACTTTTTCCTTTCTGCAGCCACTCAGGGGACCTGGAACCTCCACTGAGCACTTAACTCTGCCAACTCCCTAAGGACCAAACTCAACAGCCTAAAAGAAACCACAGAGACCTTCCAGGACAAGAAGAGCATGGATCAGAGACCACCCAGCACCCTGCAGGACAGGTCACCCAGTGACTGGGGAGGGGTCCCTTTCCTCTGGCAGCACTGCAGGCTGGCACTGAGGGCACCACCACGTAAGTCTCTTGAAGCCACCCGAGGGTCCAAAAGTGCCCTTCATCAGGGGATGCCCCAGGGGACACTGCTCCTTCTGGTACACCTGGGGGTGCAGCCCTTGGCCATGCAATTTGTTGTGCAGCCACTCAGAGCTGAACTGAACGGCGCAGTCCAGCAGACGCTCCAGATCTGAGGGAGCCAAGAGGGAGCCTGGTGTTAACGGGTGGATCCTGGCCAGGTACAAGATCTCGTTCTTGATGATGTTCCCTGGAAGGGGTCAAAAACAAGGAGACAGTAAGGATATTTCTAGTTAAGGTAATGCAGGCTGCTGGCTCCAACCTGTGATTTCTGCCTCAAGGATCACACATCCAGCAACACCATTCCCTGTACCAGCAGTGGCATCCAAAGAGCAGACTTAGAGCTGGGATCAGACTGGAAGAGGTTCTTTTCCCTCTACCATTGAAGATGACCACATGCCCTCAGCTGGACCAACCAGAAGCTCTTAGACTGAAGGGAAAACTGCCCAGACATTCACTTCTCCATCTGCAGACATCCCACCCACCTTCCTCCATTTCTCCTTCTGCCCCTGTTCCCTGGAACTCACCCAGCCCTGAAAAATATCTTTGGTCTAGGAGGGTGTAGCAGATGGGATCAGGTGCACAGAGGGCACGCAGCGCCCGGCCACGGTGGAATTCCACAGACAAGATGTCAGAAGCAGGATCAGCCCTCGGAGAGGAGCACCAGAGCAGCCGGCAGTTGTAGAAAACAAGGAAGCCTCCACTCTCAAAGTGCAGAACCAGCCTGGGAGAAGCAGGGAAGTTGGAGTCTCTCATTAGAAACATTTCTGAACTACTTGTTATACTCTGCAGCTGGCCACTGTCTCAAGGCACAGTGGCATCTTTAATGATTGCAGCCATGAAGCTTGGTGGTGAACCCACACAGCTGGTGGAGAGTTTTTCCTTCTGCTGCCCTGTGACCCTGGATGACAAAGCCTCCAGCAGGACAGTCAACAAATCAGAGAAATAGATGTTAAAAGTAGCACAAAAAACTGTGTCTAAAAAATACTTGTATAGAAATAAATTCATCCTTCAAAAAATCATAGAATGGTTTGGGTTGGAAGAGAACCCAAAGATCATCTTGGGCCACCCTGCCATGGGCAGGGACACCTTCCCCTACTCCAGGCTGCTCCAAGCCTTGTCCAACCTGGCCTTGGACACTTCCAGGGATCCAGGGGCAACCACAGCTTCTCTGGGAAGCTGTTTCCCCTTGCTCTGTACAATTCCAGTGGGATATAGAACACAAACCATAGCCATGTTTTCAATTCACTGCTGCCTTCAACAGCATCACTCCAGCCTGTAATTCCAGCTATATGACACATTTGTTATTTATCCAAGACTTTTTTAAAGACACACAATTGGGAGAAACTGGCATTTTTAGGGCATGATTCAGCCTGGCATCCTAAAACTTCTCTCTTCAAGACAAAATTCTTAGCAGAGCTGATACTGTAATCCCCAGGAAATTGCATCCTCCAATTCCACTGTGGATTCTCTGAACACACCCCACATTCACTTGTGCCTTAAAAATTATCAGAGAAAATCAAGGCTAAGAGCATTCCCACACAGATTTGGTTTGGGAGAAAAGAGAAGAGGAAATACCTGGGCACAGGATCCTTCCAGTCCCCCCTTTTATTGGCTCTGCTTGCCCTCGAGAACTCGTTCACCCGGACGCTGCCGAACATGCCAAAGTGGATGCGCAGCCAATTGCCCCGACCCTCTGCTGCCTCTGGGGCTTCAGATCTTGAGTTCTGGGCTTCCTGCAGCTCCTTATCCTGGGAATGGGGATGTGGAGCAACATCCTGTCCTTGCTGCCCCTGGACAGGACAGTGTGCCCCACAAGCAGCCTCTCTTTGCAGCGCTGTCTCTTCTGCAGTTGGTCCAACGGGGCCTTCAGCTGCCACAAATGCCAGGTACAAGTTCTTCCCATGAACCTGAGGAAGGAGGTGGGATGTGTTGATGACCCATAAAGGATCATAGCATTCTAGAAAGACCTGGGTTAGAATGGATCTTAAAGCTCATCTCATTCCAAGCTCCCAGACATGGGCAGGGACAACCTCCACTAGACCAGGTTGCTCAGCCCTCATCCAACCTGGTTTTGAACACTTCCAGGGATAAAACTTCTGGCTGTTTCCATACAAGTGACTTCTTTTCTACAACCTCTATTAGAAAGCACATCAGCCCACCCTGAACATGGGATTCATCAGCATCCATGCCATTCCCATCAGAGCTGGGGTTATCCTTGAAGATTCCTTTCTTTGCCTGCCTGAAGCACAAGGTATTCAGATGCCACTCAATTCTGAATCCTTCCCAGGGATTCCCATCAGGCCCACCATGTCACACACACAGGGGGTTGAAATTTGTCATCATCACTTCTGATTCATCTTCCCATTTTGTGCTGGGTGCATTTTGTGCTTTTCATTTTGCTCCCCACCTTTAATCAGAGGTGAGGCTGCACCAGGGTTTGGCCAGTCAGGTCCAAATCATCATCTGGGGGTGTCAGGCCAGGGAAGCCCCAGCAGGACCAACCCAGTGTGACTTCTAACAAGTACTCACAGCACAGACACTTAGCCAGGTGAAACCCTCAGGGAAACATTCACAGGTTCTGCACCTTCTGTCACCCAGGTGCAGGACAGTGGTGACTTCCCTCAGACTTGTCATGGATCTGTAAATTCAACTCACCTGGGAGTCCTGGAGCCTCAGGGCATTCAGATCATTCACATTGAGCTTCCGGCTGCTTCCCCCCACCTTGGCCACCACTTGTCCCACAAAAGGGGAGGTCAGCAGCTGGAACTTCCTCACTGAAGGGCCCTCTGGCATCTCCAGCAGCTGCAGAGGGATTAGCAGGTCCTTGTCACACTCTGCCCTAGACGTGAAGGGAAGCTGCAACTCAAATACACAAAACATTCTCCTGACTTTCCTCCTTAAGTTCCTGTGGCAAAGTCCATGAAGATGAATAGGACCAAGACTGTGGAGGAGTTTCCACCCTAGTGGACAGATATAATTTAATCCAACACAGCCCTGAATAACATACTCCAAAGGCAGTTTTCACACTACAAGCAGGAATTTGGCCTGGGGAATCTCCCGGAGTCCTTTTTTTCCTGGGGCAGTGGGAGGTTTCCCTGCCCACATCAGGGGGGTTGGAAGTAGATGATCTTTAAGGTCCCTTCAACCCATTCCATTCTGTAATTTTACAATTAGTGACCCAGAACCAGCACAGGCCAGTGACCCATCTTTTTACCAATACTCCATGGGAAGTGCTGCTCCCATGGAAAGATCAGCCCTGGAATTAGAACATCTCCACCCCTTGCTTTACCCACTGCTTGCCCCACTGACTGCAGTGGCATGGAACCAGTTGGGGAGCATTCCTACACTCTGCTAAGAGCATCTGGGAGCAGAAGGCTCTGGGCGAGGGGGAGATGAAGCAGCACCATCCTGCAGCTCCTTCCAGGAAGTCACACCAATGCATAAGGAGTTATTTCTAGCATGAAGCCCCAGTCACTTGCAGTTCTTCTGAGGACTTCCGCTGGATGTGGGTGTACAAGAAAAGCTTAGTTTGGCTTTCATCCCACAGTGCCAGTTCTCTCTGCAGACTAATCCCAGAGACCAGCAGTGATCAGAGGCTCAGCTTCAAGCTCCACAGCACTCAGTACAGGGCTCTGAGGCACCTGGCACAGCTCTGAGATTTTCTCTTGATAAGAAAATCGACAGCAATCCTGGGGTTCCCCACCAGAAGAGCCATTCCCACCTCATGCCAACCATTCCTGTGCTGCAGCACAAACCAAATCCCTTTTGGAAGGGTTCAAGAGGAAAACACCTTAGGGAACATTAATTTAATGTCTTAGATCCAGGTACAGATATTAAGTGGTCATGGGAACTAGATTTAGCTTTTGTCCTCTGCCTTCAAGGGCAGGTGATGATTATTCACAGGCCTGCTGCAATTTTATCCAAAAAATCTGCATGTTATGTTGATCAAGAGACAGCTAAAGAGATGCTTCTGCTGCCAAAAGCACCAGCAGCAGTTTGGACCTTGGAAACAGCTGGGCACAGGTCATCCAAGGAGTCTGCCCTGACTGTCCAGGCACTGGCTTCACATCAGGCAGCACAGACTGAGCCCCAGGACAGATCACACAGCCCAGAGCTCACATCCCAGGGAAGTTCCTCACCTGCAGAGCTCTGAGTGCTGCTAAGTCAGTTCTCCACAGCTCCTTGTGAGAGACTGGTAGTGCTGGGAGCTCTGTAAAGTGTTAATGCTCACACTGACCCAGCTGTAGCCTGTCTGACAGCAAACACTCCTCCTCAAGAGGGAAGACTGCCCTGTTCCCCAGCACATCAGAACCACCAGCATCTGTCATCCTTACCCCATGTACCTGATTCCCTTATCTCCATGTACCTCCTTATTTCATGTTTTGACTCTAGACTCACTTCAGTCTCATCCAAAGCACTCCCTCCTCCAAGGAGAAAGAGGAGGAAAACCATCCTCAGCCCTCTGCAGCACATGACACCCATCTCACCAAGAGCATGACCACCTGAGCTGGCACCTCTGCAGGTCTGGGGCAGGGAGCCAGGCCTCCAGGACAAATCCTCCCCCTGTATGGGCTCATTCCCAGTCCTTGTGCCCAGACAAAAGCCCAGCACCCACAGCAGAACAGAGCAAGGACAAGGCTCATGCAGCTCTGTCTGCATCCCCACAGCACCATCCTGCACCCAGGGATTGCAGGAAGGCCCCCTGTGACCTTACACCTCTGGGCAAGGCTCCTGCAGGGACTTCAAGGCACAGCTCTGACCCTCCACATGCAGTCAGGGGGTTGCAGAGCTCTCCATTTTCCCACATTCAGACAAGCATCAATTTGCAGCCATCCTCAGAAAACAGGCACTGAGCTCCCACCCCATTCTCACCTACATCGCCCCAGGGCAGTGAAGGCACCCCCTGCTTTCCCCCCAAGCCCCACATTCCTGCATCCAACTCTCATCCACTGCTCTCTCCAGGCCCACCCTCTGCATCCATCTGGGGAGCAGGTCGGGCAGCCTTCCCCTCCTACTTCACTGCCTCCCTCTACTCCTCACAGCCCTTCCTCCGCCCCTAGCCACGTCCCACAGCACCTCCACCCACCCACCCTCAACAGGACCCCGCACAGCCAAACCCCTTCCACCCATCTCCTTTTATAAGGGAGGAAGATCCTCCCTCCACCCCAAAAAAGCAGGGGAACTCCCCAGTTGGCTGCTGGGGCAGGGATGGGCGGGTTCCAGGTGCTGGGCTCACTCACCCCACCAGCTGTACGGGTCTGTAAACCGGTTGGGCTGGGAAGGAAGCTGGGCAGTGCCTGGCAGGGTGATTGGGTGCTTAAAGGAGGGCTGTGCCTCTACAGAGTGGGAGGTGTCTGGGCGCAGCCCTTGGTGACAGCCTGATTTCGGCTCGAGGGTGTTAACTCTGAGTTCAGCTGGAAGCATTCAGGCTGAACAAGACTTACAGTGTAAAACTTAGGGAGAAGACTAAAAAGCTAAGTCATGATGGTTTTTAAGTGCTACCAAGGGCTTTTCTCTTCTCTGCTATGTTCGGGGTGTTACCAGTACAGGGGCTTTTCCTGATTTATATTAAAATCATAGTCACAGACTGGTTTGGGTTGGAAGGGACCTTAGAGATCATCCAGTTCCACCTCTCTGCCATGGGCAGGGACACCTTCTACTAGACCAGGTTGCTCCAAGCCCTGTCCAACCTGGCTTTGAGTTGCTCCAAGCTGGGTCTGTCACCCCTGAGTATTTCCTCCTTTGTTGGCCGTCCCAAATCCTACTTATAGTAGGGGGCTCTTTGTGGCTCTGGGGCTTGGAGACAACACTGATTCTCCTGCAATGATTCATTGCTTGGGAATTTCCATATCTAGCCAATTAATTTACCAAACATTTTGGTTCTCATTAATAATCTAATATTTATTAAATATAAATTTTATATAGGACAAGGAGTAATGGGTGCAAGTTGAAGGAGAGAAAATTTAGATTAGATATTAGGAAGAAATTATTAACTTTGAGGTTGGTGAGACACTGGAACAGGTTGCCAAAGGTGGTTGTGGCTGCCCCATCCCTGGAAGTGTCAAAGGCCAGGTTCAATAAGGCCTTGAACAGCCTGGTCTAGTGGAAGGTGTCCCTGCCCATGGCAGGGGGTGGGACTAGATGAGCTTTAAGGTCCCTTTCAACCCTTTAACAGTCTATAATTTGGAAAAACATTTCCACCGTGAGGGTGGTCAGACACTGAACAGGAACCCAGATAGGTGGTGAGATTTCCATCTTGGGGTATGTTCAAAACTTGACTGAACAGGGCTTTGAGAAACCTGATCTCATCTTTTCTGACTTGATCTTGATCTTTCTGACTTTATCTTGATCTCATCTTTTCTGAATTCCCTGTAATTTCATTGTGAGCTCTCTGGGACAGGACCCACTTCACCCTTTCTTTTCCAGGTGCATTTCACGTTTTCAGTATTTCATCATTTACCCCCTACCCTCTCCAGGGTAGACAGAATCAAGCAGAAACCTTCTGGTTTTATTATCATTGTTTTATTTCCATTAGTTCTAAAGGTGTAGAAGTTAAGTGGATTGGTAGCCATACTACTTCATAATAGATATTTTTTTACATCTTTAAATAATTACAGCTTGTTCAGTTGGTTGGTTTCCCTCTCCCCCTTACAAGTAAATATCTGTTTCCATGAGACCTTCCCAGATGACCTGGGAAGCTTCAAACTTTATACATGGGGAGAAAAAAAAACGCAAAACAAAACATCACCCCTGACATAGTCACAGCTTTAATGTTACATTGAGAGTTGTTGATTGGTTTTAAAGCTCCCTTGCAGTATTCCTGAGCTCCTCCTGATTGCACCCTCTCCATTCAAGCCCATAAGATTGTAAGTGATCTGTGGATCTGTCTGATCAATTTACAAAGAATAACTGAATCAAGGTACTGCACTTCCACAAAGAGCAAAGACATTTAGAAGTGGTTAAATGACCTTTCTTGGCTCCCTGTCCTGGTTCTCATCTGCCCATCTCACTTTGGTGGCCACTGGGCCAGTGCCAAGGTCTGGTTTGTCACAACCAAACCTTGTGCTGTAAACCCTTCAGCATCAAAATTTTCCTGATTAAGGATGATCTCAAGGGGAACAAATCCCACAAATGCAGTTTTAAATGTGAAGTGTTCTAAGGAGTGGGCCCTTCCCTCCTCCTCAGGGAAGGGATAGTTCTCGGTCCTGTGTTTGTGTAGGATCTGGTACGGATCTCACGAGGTTCTCCAGCAATAAAAGCAATAATAAAACCAATAATTAGTTTGCCTTAATGGGTGTGTAATACTAATTCATTACCAGAGCAGGCTCTACGTTCCCCATGCCAGGCAGGAAAGCAGAGCTCAGGTGGAACCTGGAATTTTGTAATTGGCTCCTCTTGCTTGAAAGGAGCTGAGTGCCCTGACAGTGGCAGCACTTTAATCCTCTTGTCCTGTGAGTATCCCTTGGTCTGTCACTTCTGGAGTTTGCCAGCCTGCACTGGCCATCCTAGCTCCTACCTGCAAGATGTGGCTCTGAGGGATTCCTGGGCTTGGAGACCATGTTCAGCCTCCCACAAATACTCCTCACATGGGAATCCCCAAATGTGAGTAATTAATTTGCCAGCGATTCTTGGAAAAAGATTTCCAGCATGAAGGTGGTCAAACACTGGAACAGGAACCTTGAGAGGTGGTGGGATTTCCATCCTTTGGAATATTCAAAAGTTGCCTGAACAAGGCCTTGAGAGACCTGATCCCATCCCTTCTGAGTTAAATTATTCTGAAATTTGATTATTAGAAGCCCTGAGGAAGGGGACCCATCAATTATGGTGTGGTTGTACCCCACCTGAAATGGTGATGCTGCATCTGACATCAGTCTCTTACCATTCTGTTATCAGCACTGGCTTGAAAAAGACAAAATCTCCTGGGCCAGCAGCAGCTCTACAACAGTTTTGAGTGATTGAAAAGAACCACAGAACCTGGTGTATCTGAACTTCTGCTTCTGGTGCAGAAAGGGGGACAAAAGAGCTAATTTCTACCCCTAAAGAGTTGTCCTCTACCCCTAAAGCTGTCCTCACAGCCCCCAGAGCTTCACCTTTTGAAAGCAGATGTCTTGTTCTGTTAGCAGGGACTTGTAAATGCTCCTCACTCTGTTTCAAGAATTGTTTATCAGGCTTTGAGGAAGGCTAAAATCCAGTTAATAAATCTGTACCAAGGTGACATAAGGCAGATATGTTCTGCAGGGATTTTTCCTTCTGGCATCATAAGAAGAGTTCTTTCTGGAATCCCTGAGTGGGTTTTAAGTACAGGAGAAAAATTCCACCAGGAAATTTGGCTCTGAGGGAAGGAGGAGGAGCACAGCAATAGGGAAGGGAAGGTAGAACCAGTGTGAGCCCGCAGATGGAAGGAGAAATGGGGGTGTGGTTGGTCTGGACTTTTAATCCTCATCAGGAGGCTCCACTCCCTCCTGGGCTTTCCAGGGTAGTTCTAGATATCTCAAAAGTTGGCATGAGCCACGTGGCATTTTGTGGTGCAGGCTGCTGTGTTATGGCCAGGAATTCACAGCCAGATCCCAGGAGAGCTCGACTGCCATTTACAAAGGGATTTACTTAAGGAGGACTTTGGCTAAAGATCTTCCTGCTAATGGAGAAACACCTTTGTGTTTTCACCTCAAAATCATTTTTTTCAGTGCTATGTCTGGCCTCTTCTCTAAAGCCTAGCAGGTCTGAACAAAATCACAGAATTTCTTTTCTTTTTATGTTTCATGAATGTCTTTCCCTCATCTGTAATTAGCACTAATGAGGCTAAACGCTGCATTAGCTCTACAAGACAGTGGGAACTGGTGCAAACACCACCCAGCTGTTCCCGTGGCATCATTGCCATGGTGCTTTTCTCTAGGGAGCATTTTTTCTCTGTCACCCCTACAAAACGCTGCAAATCTGAGCTATGGAGAGAACTAAAATGTGGGAGGGTCCAGGACTCTCCAGTCATGACCAGTCCAGTTGAATCCTTCTCCTTAGAGAAGCTTTTACACCACAGGGAGGAAAAGGGTGAGTTCAAGCAAAGACAACACAATGCCATTCTTTTGCTTCAAACCTGTCCGTGGCTCTCCTCTTCACCAAGTCATGTGCCTTAGTTTGTGTGGAAGAACACTCCCTGTGGAAGTGTTAAACAGTGGGAGGCAGAGGGTGGCACATTTGGGAGGGTTGCACAATCCCCCTTAGAGATTTTTCACTTGGTAGTTCTGTACTTGAGTTCTGGATGCGGGGAAGAAAAGAGAGGAGCTGGGAAGGCAAGAAGGGTACCAGAGCTTGGGAGCAGATAGAAACCAGAGTGAAGAATCTTGCAGGATGAGGTCTCCCAGGAACTCTCTGCGTGGACAGGCAAAGCTGTCCTTCCTTGGAAATGTTGATGCAAACGTCATGGGAAGCATCTGGTGAAGCACTTGGACTGCCCAGGGGAGCTGTGGCGTCTGCTGTGCTGGAGTTTGAGTTTGTTAAACCAGAGGCAGAGCAGTCAGGGCTGGATTAGGCAGGACTGATCCCTTTGGGAAAAGGGAATGAGTCAGTGGTCTCTTAGCATCTCTTCCAACTCCATTTGCCAGGATTCCCTGGTAGTTGAGAGCCTTATGGGCAAGCAAACAGTTGAGTCTTGTTTAATGGAGTTGTGCTTATCTTGCAGGCAAGCAAGTCTGTGCACATGCTTGATAAGGAAAACAGCCCCTGCCACCTCCAGTAGGGGCTGAAGCCACTGCTTGTTGCAAAAAGTGAAATCCTAAAGGATTAGATGTGGGAAATAGTCACGAGCCAGCTGTTAGGGGGAAAGTGGGCACTCACGGTATGGCCAAAAATAAGTGACAGTCAGATTTCATCAGTGGCATCCAAACCAACATAAAAATAGGCAAAATAATTAAATTATCTGTCTGAAAAGCAGTGGCACAGCAGTGTCAGAAGAGCATCTTTCACTTGCTGTGCTCTTGAATCATCTCTAAGCCTGGCTTGTCACTATCCATCAGGGAAGAGCCCAGCCTTTTCATCCAGGATTTGATGACTGGCATGGGTCTCATCTGCCTTCTTCCAGAAGGTTCCTTCTTCCAAAATCCCCCTCTGACTTTGGACAGACCTACTCCAGGCTCAGCCAACAACCTTTTGGAAACATAGTCCCATGATTTCGTAGTGATAAATAGGAAAGGAGTTACTATTAAATACGGACATTCATGAGCTTTCCAGGCCATCTAGGAAAATGAAGACAATACTCTACATGTGTGAGCTGAGGAGGAAGGAGGATGTCTCTTTTTTTCTCTGCCCCACATCATATCAAATCCACTAAAGCCACTAAAGACTCTCTAGTGAAGTCTGTTCAGCAGACTGTCCTGGAACTGGCTCCGTTTGGTGGAAGATCACTGAATTTGGGTCATGAGAAGACAGTGGCATTTTCTTCTGCTCAGGAAAAGAATGGGTGGTGACAGAAGTGTCTCTGTTCCACCATTTTCTGAGTCTTAAAATGCCAGATATTGTTAAATAAAACTCAAGAAGTGTGTCTGTCTCTGTGTTTTTGGCTGTTTCATAGTAAGTGGTGATAGTCAAATAGAGAGGCTCATTTAAAGTGGGGAAAAAAGGCTTCAAATCCTTGAGTTACTCCGAGATTTGAGTCTTCTCTGTTCATTTCATAAGAGCTCCCCTACACCTCGGATAAGTTCTCTTTACCTCTTTGCTGGAACATCTCACAAGGGGAGAGAAGGCAGGAGAGCAGGGGAGGTGGAGACAACATTGACTTGATGATTACGTGGCATCTTCTTCATCTCTCAAGCGGATCAGCCTGGAGTTCGTAGGGAAAGGGCCAGGTTATGCAGTAATGATGTCCCCGTGGTTCTCAGCCAGCACCAGGCTGTTCCAGGAGTCCTGTTTGGAGCTGGTTTGGGGAGACTGGCTCATGGCTGACTGGTAAGCCTGGGGGGAAAGCTTCAGAGCTGAGATTGCAGGGTGAATGGATGATCCGTGTCCGGACATGGCAGAGACTGAGAATGCCTATGGAAAAAGGAGAATGCTGTGAAAAAAAGCTTCAAACCTTAGAGGACCATGTGATTCCCTTTAGTGTGGGCTGGTGCTGTTGTAAAAATGTGTCTGGATTTGCTGCAGGGCTGGAGATTGCACCCTATGTGGGATACTTTGGGCAGACTCTGTCTCCCTTTCCTCCTGTCTCTCTTTCCTTCTAATTCTAGAAACACAGAACGATTTGGGTTTGAAGAGACCTTCAAGATCATCTCCTTCCCACCCCCTGCCATGGGCAATGACGTCTTCCACCTTCTCAGGTTGCTCCAAGCCCCATCCAGCCTGACCTTGGACACTTCCAGGGATGGGGCATCCACAGCTTCTCTGGGCATCCTGTGCCAGGGCCTCCCCACCCTCACAAAGAAGAATTCCTTCCCAATATCCAATCTAAACCTCTCTCTTTCAGTTTGAAGCCATTCCCCTTTGTCCTATCACTCCAGACCCTTGTAAATAATCTTTCTCCATCTTTTCCTGCAGCCTCCCTTCAGGTGCTTGTCTTTAACTACCTAAGTAAAGTTATGAGGATGTTCTCCCCATGTCTACCATCCTATTTCCTTTTTTTTTTTTTTTTCCCACTGCCAGCACCTCCCCTCTGTACCTGAGAAACAGGGCTGGGGTGCCCATAGTGAGATGAGAGCCCAGGTTCTGTTTTGATGGGGCGCATTTCCTCGGTGGTTGTGGTGCTGCTGCTGCTGCTGCTGGTGGAGCTGGTGGTCGGGGTAAGACTCTCGCTGCTGGATGGGCCTGGGAGAAACCAGGGGGTAAAACAGGCTCTTTCCAAAGACCTTTCAGCACAGAGCTGTGCCCACTCACCCAGAAGTGAGTGTGGTGAAAATAAATTTTAAAATAGTTGGAAGGGTATTCAGGTATTTAGACATCCCTCATTTTTTTAGAATTGGCCTGTTTTGTCATTGGATCTCTCTAATTCGAGGGCACTGTGGTCAGAAATACAAATACACAAAAGAAATTTCTTCATTCAACACTTACCTGCTGGTGCCTTTGTTTTGTTAAGGTTCTTAGGCTTGCGTTTTCTCGTCTGAATTCCCTCTTTTCTCATGGCTAAAGGCCTTGGGACCTGTGGGTACAAATAGAAAAGCACATTAGTCTTTGAATGTCCTTAAGTTCATCTAACAGAACATGATTCCAGTTCTAACTTGTGGTCGAGCTGGTTTAATTGAAAGCAACAAGATGGAGCCCAAATTCCCTGGTCAGGGGAGATTCAAGATGTGCATGCAAATGGGAATAAGAAGGAAAATCACACCCTGGTACTGAGTGTTTTAGGGACAGAAGGGAACTACAGCTCATGTGTTTATGCTTCTGACTTGGCTTTTTTACTAAAGTGCCTGAATTTATGTGGGAAGAATCTGGGCCTGGTTTTATTAGGCTTTAAGAATTATTTGCAAAGGGGACCTAATTAGTAAGTGAGAAATACCCAGCGTGCACACCCCCTTGCAGGTATAAACATGGCATAATCTTGAGTAGGACTAAACCCAAAAGGACAGCAGGAAAAGCAGCTCCAGGAGAGCACAGAAAGAAGCCAGCCCCCAGCCTGGTGCCATGAACACCCTCCCACAGCAAGGATTTACCCCGTGGAGCTTCATGTAGAGGCCGCAGGCGTTGCAGACGGGCTCCCCCTCGGCGTTCCTGCGCCAGAGCGTGGTGGTCGTCGTGTGGCAGTTGGCACAGGAGAGCCCAACACGGCGGGATGCTGACTGTGGGGACAACAGAGCAAGGAAGCACGTCAGCCCTGCAATGCCCTCCCCAGCTGCACCCCACATCCCAACCAGCTCGCTCCACCACGACTCAGGGTTCCCTCTCCTCCTGCCTCTCAAATTTCTCTGGCTTTTTCTCTTTTCGCCCCTTTGAAGTTGTCCAGCTGCCTCTTTCTGCCCCTCTTGCCTTTCCACTGACTCTAGGAGGTCTCAGCTCTCCTGGGCCATCTCAGATGCCACCAGAGACATGAAATAGAATCATTAAGGTTAGAAAAGAGCTCCAAGACCATCGAGTCCAACCTGTCACCAATCACCACCTCATCACGCAGACCAGAGCACTGAGCACCATGTCCAGTCATTCCTTGGACACCTCCAGGGATGGGGACTCCACTATATCCCTGGGCAGCCCCTTCCAATGCTTGACCACTGTTTCAGTGAAGAAATTCTTCTTGATGTCCAACGTGAACCTCTCCTGGCACAGCTTGAGGTTCTGTCCTCTCATCCTGTCCCTGTTTCCTGGCAGCAGAACCCAACCCCCACCTGGCTGCCCCCTCCTGTCAGGGAGTTGTGGAGGGCCAGAAGGTCCCCCCTGAGCCTCCTTTCTCCAGAATCCCACATCACCTGAGCAGAGCCCCAGATCTCCAGCAGCTCTAGTGGCACCTTAGAGACCCCCTGCACGTGTACACACCTACACTAGGGTGTCTGGATCCCAGACCATCCTGCCTTTTCCAGCTCCCAAGCCCTTCCAGGCATTGTGGCTATCCCAAGAAAATGTTATCAATACCATAAATGTCCCATATTCCTTGCTGGCTTTGTGCTATGCTGTTTATAGAGCTCAAGGGGAAGATAAAAAAAGAGACGCTTCCAGCAGCATTTTCCTCCTCTTGATAAAGAGGGATAATTAATAGGAAGTCTCACTAATGAATTAGGGCAGGGAGCAGACCCAAAGTTCCTTTTCTGGGTGAACTGGTTTAGTCAGGCTCAGAAGACAACAGGAGAAAGCAATAGGCTTGAAGCCATATAAAATACAAGCCGTATAAAATACAGTAAAATACTGGGAAGCAGTGGGAGGTGGAGGAAGAAAAAGCCACATCCTCCACACCTGCCTGAGTCTTGCCATCATCCTTCGAAGCTCAGGCCTTGGAGGCCAGTAAATGAGAGAGGGAAGGTCCTGGGTGCCGGGGGAGATCCTGCCTGGGTCAGTCGGTCTCTGGAAAGGCGTTTCACAAGAGGGCGCTCGGTGCCTGTGGCTGCCGGTGCCACTTTTGTCACTCGCAGGGGACGGCTGGGTTTGGGCACAGACAGGGCTGAGCGATGCAAAGGGCAGGATGGGGATGGAGCCTCGTGGAAAATATGGAGTATGGAAACCTGGCTTTCAGGTGGCTGCTTTTAGCTTGGGTCCATGATCATAGAATATTATGGAATCATAGAATGTTTTAGGATCATAGAATTTTGAGGGGTTAGAAGGGATTTTAAAGCTCATCTAGCCCCACTACCCTGCCATGGGCAGGGACATCCTCACTAGACCAGCTTGCTTAAGGTTGGCTTTGAACACTCTCAGGGCTGGAGCATCCACAGCCTCCCTGGGTAACCTATCCCAGAGTCTCACCACCCTCACCGAGAAAAATTCTTCCCAACACCTAACCTAAATTTCCCCTCTTAAAGTTGTACCCATTGTTCCTTTCCTGTCACTCCAGTTCCTGATAAAGAGTCCCAGCTTCCCTGTAGGACTCTTCAGATACTGGAGGGGGCTGTGAGGTCTCCACAAGACCTTCTCTTCTCCAGGCTGAACAGTCCCAACCTTCTCAGCCTGTCGTGATGGACTCATGTCATTGGGGACACAGAGACCTTCCCAAAACCCCTCACTAAAACATGCAGGGAGCAGCAGATTCTCAACACTGAGCTCACAGAATCACAGAATGGTTTGGGTTGGGAGGGACCTTAGAGATTCACCCCCTGCCATGGGCCAGGACACCTTCCACTATCCCAGGTTGCACCAAGCCCCATCCAAACTTGCCTTGGACACTTCCAGGGATCCAGAGGCAGCCACAGCTTCTCTGGGCAACCTGTGCCAGGGTCTCAGCACCTTCACAGAGAAGAATTTCTTCCTAATATCCCATCTAAACCTGCTTTGTGAGTTTGAAACCATTTCCCCTTGTCTTGTCATCCTTGTAAATAGCATCTCTCCATCTTTCCTATAGGCTTCCTTCAGGAAAACTGCAATTAGGTTGACCCAAAGCCTTCTCTTTTCCAAGCTGAACAGTCTTGCTCCTGTCCCCCAGGTTCCTTGTGCATATCCCACCCTGACCCCACAGGCTTTGGGATGCCCTGACCTGCTCTACAGTGGGGGCTTCACCTCACCCAGCAGATCTGGGAGCAGAGTATCCAAAAAAAGTACCCAGAAAAGTCACCATGAAGTGAGGGGCTCACCCAGCAGTGACCAGGGACCCCTGTGGATAAGAGAAGATGGACTGGGATTTGTGCTGGAACTGGAGAGAGTTGGCATTCCTCCAAAAATACCTGCAGTGATACTAAAGCAAAGACTGGCTTTTGCTGAAACAACACCACAAATCCCAAAATCACCCCGTGTCCTACACCCCCTTCCACTGCCTAGCTCAGTGTCTGGAGAACTGCTCTGGGCAGTACCAGGGCTTGGAGTGTCCCAAGCATGAGAAAATCTCGATTCTTTTGAAAGTCTGGGCCTCAGCTGGGCAGATGGGAGTTGAAACACCCCTGGCATCTCCAGCTGGCTGAGATTTCTTTGCCTCCTCCTCACCCCACGTGTGTGATCTTGACTTACCAGCCTCCTCTGGGGTTTGAACAGGGGCCGGTTGATGCCGTTCATCTTGTGGTAGAGCCCGCAGGCGTTGCAGAGGTAGTGCCCCGTGCCGTCCCTCCTCCACAGCGGGGTGGACATGGCCCCACAGTTGACACATTCTCGCCCCTCGGAATAATCATCAAAAAATTCTGCTGCCAGGATGGGAGAGAAGGGAAAAGACTCATTTAATTAGGTGGCTGTACCTTTAATTGATGTTCTGCTTCTCGGTTTAGCCCAGAAGGGATATTTCAAGAAATCACAAATATTCAGATTTTATAGGTTGCAAGAAACAGCTCTTCTTTCCCCAAGGGAGGTCCCCCCTGGATTGGGAAGAGTCCTTTCCCTGCCATGGCTGTAGGACTTCTGTGGCAGCATGGATGTGCTGGGACACAGACACCAGGAGACAGAAATAGAAACCTTTCCCTTCTGCTCTGATGTTATCCAATTTTTGAGATTGGCCATAGCCAGGGCAAGCAGATCAGGGCAGGAGAACAACCCTGGTTACAATCAAGGCAGATTCCCGAGACTACGGATAAAAACAAACCCCACAGAGAAGAACTGCCCAGAGGTCAGGCAGCTGCATCTCAGCTGGGATGGGAAAACCATTCCATGTACCCTCCTCCCCATGGGAATGCTCCTCACCCAGCCCCTCTGCTGAAGGGAATGGCTGCAGAGAGCCAAGGGGAGGTTCGTGTGCCTTCACCCCATTCTCTCCACAGAAAGCATCTCCTGAGTTGCAGGAATCCACATGTACAACGTGAAGGTTCCCTGCCCATGGAAGGGGGCTGGAAAGGGATGGTCTTTAAGGTCCCTTCCAACCCAAACTATTCCATGGTTCTGGGATTCAAACCCCAGCTCAGGCTGACAGCTAACAGGGATTGTTGGGAATTTATGTGTGTTAGAGGCTCAGCTTTTGATGGAAACCTGTACCGTGCTTGGTGCCACACTGCAGGGCTTGCTGCATTCACCCACTGCATTCCTGGTGCATCCTGCACTGGGGCTCAGCTGCAGCTGGGATGTGAGGGACAACTGGGCATGGAATGATAGGAGAAGGGGGAATGCACTTAAACTAACAGAGGGCAGGGTTAGATCAGATGTTAGGAAGAAATTTTTCCCTGTGAGAGTGGGGACTCCCTGGCACAGGTTGCCAAGAGAAGCTGTGGCTGTTCCATCCCTGGGAGTGTCCAAGACCAGGCTGGACAGGGCTTGGAGCAACCTGGGAGGGTGGAAGGTGTCCCTGCCACGGCAGGGGCGTGGAATGAGATAACTCTAAGGTCCCTTCCAATCCAAACCATTCTGTCATTCTCTGAACTGCCCTGGGCTGGGCCAGCCTAGTCCCTCTGGCTGTGGCAGGACCAGGAGGTTCAGAGGTCAGCACAGCACAGCTTGAATGCATCATCCTTTGAAAAGACACAGCTCCCTGCAGGTTCCATACAAACCCTTCCAGAAACCAGGAACTTCACTGTCTTTTTTGCCTGTCCACCTGCTTTTTACACAAAAATCTAAGCTTCCTGCTGGAAGACATTTGCTCCCAAAGGAGCAAACCAAGAAAATTTGTCTTCTGGCTGAGTTGTGCCTCAATCCCATGTGGATTCTCCGATGTCTAGCAAGGGTTATGTTCAGACGTGGCCTTATTTTCTCTTTTCCCCAGACTATTTTTGGAAAATCTGCAGGAAACTGCATAACCATGAAGCAGCCAAAGGACAAAAAAAAAATTAATGAAGTGGCGCCAGTTAGCAGAGACAAAAATTCACGTGAGCCTAATTCTCCCTAGAAAATCTGGCTAAAAATGGCAGGAGATTACACCGTGTGCCCATGGGGAAATGGTAGAGAACAGTAATTTATTGTACCCAAGCAGCTCTGGAGCCAGAAAAGCAGGAATCCAGTATCTTCCCAGCAGTTTAGGAAAATCTCACAACCCTGGGGCAATTCTGGTGGTTTCAAAAAGATTGGAATCCCCCCAGGCAATTTTTGTCCACATGGATTCAGTGATACCATAACCCTCACTTTCCCCCTTAAAATGACAATTGAGTCACAGCCAAAATCTAGATCAAATAAACTTCCTTTGAAAAGAGAAGGGATTGGAACAGCTGGTCAGGAAAGAACTCGTTTCCTTGAAAAATCTCAAGAAAGGAAAACATTTCACTTTTTTATTTTTTCATCTTAGAAGTTGAGGTTTTTGATTATAATTTTCCAAAGAAAAAGCCAAAGTATTTTTGCAGTAATTTTTTTCCTGTAAAAAATGCCTTCTTCTTTGAAAACAATTCAGTACAGAGTTGTGGATATGATCCAGGGAGAATTTAGCAGAGCAGAGGTAATCAAAAGGTAGCAGTTAAAACTTGAGTGATTTGAGTTGTGTCTGTGACTAATTACAAAATACAGTCTTGGAGATTTTTCCACCAAGAAGCCAAAATATAAAAGTTGTTAATCAAAGACAAAGAAGAAAATTCCTAAGAGTCCCTAGGAAATGTTAAGAATTGGACTAGTTCTTGAATAAGGTCCCTCAAAAAAATGTCAAGTATGGATACATTTCTGCTTTTAGAAAAATATAAGTCTCCTGTCTTCTGGTAATAAGGAATTTGTTGACAAGGGTTAAGTGTTATTTCCCAAGAGTGGGACACCCAGCTCCAGTGCCACGTTATTTTCAGTGCTGGTTTCTCATCAACATCCAAAAGACCAGTGCAAACCTGCCTTGACACCTGCTCTCCTTTTCCATCTGCATTTGACTGATATTCTTCCTTATTTCTTTGGTGCCTTTGGGTTGCGTTTTGGGGTTTTTCCCCAGTTTCCATGGGATTTGGTCTGGAACATCTCTCACAAGGGACTTGCATAGAATCACAGAATGGTTTGGATAGGAAGAGACCTTAAAGCCCATCTCACTCCAACCCCCTGCCATGGGCAGGGACACCTTAAACTATCCCAGGTTGCTCCAAGCCCCATCCAAACTTTCACTAGTTGAAGTTTCCAAAAGTCCCCTTCTGCTTCCGTGGCAATAACGTTTGTGAGACTTTCCCCTCTCAGCTGCAGGCAAAGGTGATCCTTGTGAACGTTCATAAACAGGAATCATTGGTGTTTGAGACAGGGAAGGGACAGACTTTGTTCCCAGGGGACACTGAGGCTCCACGCAATGAGTGGCTCTCCCTAATCACAGCCCCTATCAGATGGGTGTGTCCCCTCTGGGCACCACCCAGTGCTGAGTCAGATGACACCCACAGGGTTCAACCTCATTAAAAATATTCCTGCAGCCCTGACAGAGCAGGGAGAGCACCTGGACCTCGGGAGATATCACCTGGAGGAGAGATATCCTCACCTGCTTCAAAGAATGCTTTGGGGTGGCACAGGAGGTGTCTTGGACATTGCTGGATGCTGGCTTAGAGATGATGGTATGGGCTTGGTGCATGTAATTTATTGCACAAAGGGTGCTTGGGCCCTAAGGAAGTGGAGAACTTCCTGGAAGGGACTGGATTTCTTTCTAGAAGAAATTATATTTTCATAATTATTATTTTGTATATATACAATTATATATACATATAATTTCACAGCATCACTGAACTCCAGGATGAAGTTGCCAGGGGGAGCTTTCTGACCTGTCCTTCTGGCCACACATCCCCCCTGCTCTGAAGAACCCTGAAGATCTACAAAATAAAGAGAAAGGGTCACCTGAAGACCTGCAGCCTGTGCAGTTTGATGTGGGTGGGTGTCCAGGACCCAGGAAACCAAAATGTTCCCAGGGTTCAGAGCCTACAGAAGCTGGGATCTACCATCAGGCTGAGCTAAATTGGGCATGGAGGTCACTGTGCTTCAAATGCACCTAATTGTTTAATTTGTCACTGTTATTAATAATGGGGATTAAGGAGACTCCCCAGGAAAAAGCAGCAAAGTGTTTCCTTGGCTTCTGGCTCAGGGCTGGAGCTCTAAATCCTGGCATTATGAGATCCCCTGACACTTATTCCTTGTACTTTGCAGCCGGGAAAGGAAACGTTTATTCAGGCAGCAAATGGCCCGAGCAGCTCCCGGAGGGCGCTGAACAATGAGGGGGGAAGGAAAGGCTCCCCCAGTCGCACTCAGGGCAATGATTTCCGTTCTGTGGCACAGGAGCCGCTGCCTGATAATGGAGATTTATGGGTCCGTCCGGTGACCTCTGTAATGGCCTTTCTGCTGGAAAGATTTACTCCCTCTCCCGAGGCCAGGTACAGCCAGCACTGGGACAGGGTTGAGGAAAGGATTTGCTGATCGGATTGAGAAGGATGTCAGCCTATGGCTGGGGGAGCCTCGTGTGCTGAGTGGCTTCATCTTCCTCTCTGAATGTTCAGCTTCCCCACATGCCTTTACCAAGCCCTTATCTTGTATCTTGGGATCGTTCAGTCTTTTTTATGGGCTGGGTCCCTGGTGTTGGCTAATCCTGATGGCCTTCTACTTAATTCTTCATAAAACCCTGCCTTTAGTCAATGAAGGGGCTTCTCACATGAAAGCAGATCATGAAATCTCACTGAATGGCCAGTGGAGAGGATGGATTGTGTCCCATCCCTATCCTGGTCATCAACTTGCTGTGTAAAACAAGATTTTTTCCCCTCACATCTACTGTTTATGAGCACTGCAAGGTCCCCAGGGCAGGAAATGTCATTTGTGTGTTGCACAACAGCCCGCTAATCTTGGGTGAGGCCTTGAGTAGCTCATGTCAGAAATACTTTCCACAATGGGATATCCAGTCCCCAGGGAGCCAGGAGTGACTCCTGAGTGGGGCACGGGAGTCTGGTAGGGAAAAAAGAATTCTTGGATGTGGCCCTTCGTGACACTTGGTTGTTGGGAGGGGTCCTTCACATCCACTGAGATCGGCCTGTACGGACAATGCTGAGGTCATCAAAACAGCAGATTGGAACTTGACCTGCCAGCCCACACCTCCAGCACCTCTGGCTCACCAAAAGTCTGAGGAATTTTGCCTTCCCAAACAGGAGAACAAGCTACCCACTTGCAACTCAACCCAAGGCTTGAGCCTGGAGAGAAGCTTGAAGTGACTTCTTCCTACCATCTCTGCAAACCCCAACTCTGACAGCCTGGCACTACATCCATTCCTGAGTCCAGGCCTTTGGGCTTTTTTTTAGGACCCATCCCTGGAACTGGTCCAGGCCAGCTTGGATGGGGCTTGGAGCAACATGGAATAGTGGAAGGTGTCCCTGTCCGTGGCCAGGGGTAGAACTGGATAAGCTTTGATGTCCCTTCCAACCCAAACCATTCCATGATTCTGTGATTAAATCTGTTTGCACAGGAGAGATTATCTTGAATGCATAAACCTGATGGATCAGGACCCTAAGAAATGATAACAGAAAAAGGAAGGATTTTGAATCCTTCAGTTCAGAGCCAGCATCCAATTTATGAATGTCTCTTCCCAAACCATGCTGTGCAAGGGGACAAAGAGCCCTCCCTACCCTGGTTTGGGTCAGACCCTCCTGCATGAGAAACAACGAGGTTGTCTTCTACTTCCCTCCAGCCCCCTCCTGCTTTCACCCTCTCTGGATGGAAAGAGACTTCCATTAATATAGCACTGGAGTTTTGTTTACAGCTGGAAAGATATTTGATATCAACAGTTCCCCCTGCAGAAGTGTCTTCTCAACCCAGTGAAGCAACTCAGCAAAGGAGGAACTGTCCTTCAAACACAGCCAGGCCACTTAGAGGCTCTAAACACAGCCTGAGAGCAGTTTTCCCAGCAGAGAAGCAGTTTCCTAAAACAATTTGTTATGATAAGAGGTGAGAGCCACGATCCTGTGTATACACAAACCCCAAATGGACTCTCAGTGGCACTCGCAGCTGAGGCAAAGGACATGGACACCCTGGAATCCCACCCAGGACACCCTCACCTTCTGCTTCAAGGGACAGCCACAACAGCATGGCAGGGGAAAGAGGATTTACCTTTCCCAGCCACTCTGTCCCAAATCCCAAAATTGTTCCTATTAAAAAGTGGCATTTTGGAAATCCTTCCTACTCTTCAAGCCTTTTTGGAGTCCTTTAAATCAGCATTTTGCTGCAGGTAGAGGAGCTGAAAGTCACATCTTCTTTTTCTTTGGAATGGGTTGAGATGTTTCCATGAATTGCATGATTGCAGAAGCTGAAGTTTCAAGGGGAAAAACCCACCAAAAGGTTTCTGGTCAGATCACATCCCAGTTAAAAGTGCTGGTTGGTCCAGGATTGTGGCAGAGAAGGAAAAAAAAAAAAAAAAAAAAGGACAGACAAAAGGGGAATGGGCAGGGAGTGACTGGGCAAATTTTAAAACCCCAAATTTATGCATGGGGGAGCTCTGTTGCCAAAGGAAAGCTGTCATTGAGCCTTTCATTTTTGCATGGGGACATCATCATCTTGGCACGCAGGCTGTGATCAGAAAGTGAGGATGCAGCTAAGGGAGCCAAGGGTGTTTCTATAAAAACAGGTTTTGCTCATTGCCTTTTCCCCCTCTGCTCCCTCTTCTCTTCCTGTTTCCTCTCAGACAGAATTTGGGGAAAATTCACCCAAGGTCTTAGAGATTATTGGGATCTAAACACAGGGAGAGCAGGACAGTGCCTGTCTGAGCAGCGCCCATCACCGGGCTGGGAGCTGTGGGAGTGTGGCTCCCTGCTCTCCCCTGGTCTGGATTAACAGAAGGCATCACCCGTGTGATTTAGGATCTGCAGGAGGTGAGGAACCAGGTAAATTCCCCACACTTAGCCAGAAATGTGGTTTCAAGCAAAAAGCATCATTGTGCAGCCTCACAGAAATGGCTTGATGCCATCCCGGAAAGTTTTAGGGTTTATCTGACACATCTACAGTGGAGAAAATGGCTGTGTACCCAGTTAGCTGCCTGGGCCAAACTGTTTTCCTTCTGAAAACATAAAGACCCTACTTATTGCTGAGGAAACATTCACCCTACAGTCTGGCTTTCCAGAAGGCAAAGAAATCTGCTTTTTCCCCGGCTTCGTGAAACACCACGGCGAGACATTTCCCGTGCAACCCTTCCCAGGCCAAATGTTTCACGTCAAGGCAAAAGGAACATTGTGTCCCTCCCCTGCAGCACTCCCTGCTCTGCCTGCAGCAAGCCAAGGTCTGTGGCACACACCATTGCCAGCAGCCAGGAATACTCCTTTTCCTTCGTGGATATGTTTTCTGCGCTTTGAAGGACGATGGAGGTGGAAGCAGCCAAAGGACCAGCTGAAATCATGTGCAGGAGGGCCATGATGGGAAGGTTGGGCAAATTCTGGGCCTGGCTTGGAGCTGAGTCTTGGCTCTGCAATAGGGTGCCCTTGAGCAAGGCTTTTCATCTCGTGGTGACGCTGTCCTTTCCCCACGACATGGAGTGACACTGGACGGGGGGCAGGAGGACAGCTTTCAAAAGCCACAGCTGGAGATAAGAAATGGATGGAAGAAGGGTGGGTGGAAACAAGCTGGATTCCTCTAAATCAGATCTAAACAGTACTTTGGGAAGGGGCAGGAGCTGAGGGAAAGGCCCACCTGGTAGCTTGGAAAAGCACTGACAGCTCTCCAGCACACGAAAACCACCAGAGCCCAAACCATCCAGCCCCAGAGTGGTTGTCCCAGAGCTGAATGGAGAGACAGTCCACACACACACTGAAGGACCATGTCCCACATCCCAAAGGTGCACAGCCTGCTCTGAAGGAGACAGGAATGCAGACATCCTTGAGGGTCTTTTGGTGGGGGCCTCTTGGCCACCTCTTTGAGACCGACCTGGTGTCCAACAGCAGCTTCTGCTGACTGTCAAGTTGTGCCTGAGTGAACTCCCACCCACCAAGGTGACCTCCCCTTCCTTACTCCTCCTTGCAGTTCTTACACTTGTAAATATCTGAGGCTCCTCTGATAAACAGAAGATTCCTCCGCTTATCAACTGTCCAAATATTTTTTAACAAATCTCAGATTAGCATGGAGAGCCCAGGGAATGGGCAAGATGGGGTCAGCCACAGCCTGGGGTCTGCTTGGCAGGAGGCACCTGGAAATGGTCTTTCTCTCTTTTGACAAAGAAGAAAGAGCCACAGCCTTGCTCTCCTTGAAATCTGGCCCATCTCCAAGTGGATGTGCCCGTCAAGAGACTCTTCTTTGATGGCCTCAGAATGGTGAGAGTGGGCAAAAAATGAAGAGGATCGGAAAAGCTTGGGATTTACAGTGCCACGATCCCTCCTGGGCAGCTGTTTCTGAGTTGGGAACAGGTAATGGATCATGTGCAGCCATTCTTGGTGTCCCCACAGGGGACCTCAAGCAGGTGTGCAGTGGAGTCCTGCCAAGCTGCTGCTCCGTGGCTGAGCCATGGGAATTGGCCTTATGGCTACGAGGTAACCAGCGAGCCAGGGCCAGCTACTGGGTAGGTGATGAAGCCTGACCCTAAGTCCAGCCAGCAGAATCTGGCCATGTTCAAATGTTCTGAGACACCAATCACAACTAAACTTCTTCCCAGGAGCTGCACCAGGAGATGCTGGGCTCAGGCTGAGATGATCTGTGCTTGGACTATGCCAGGGGCTAACAATTATCACAAAATATCCTGAGCTAGAAGGTATCCACAAGGAGCATTGAGTCTAACTCCTGCCTCTGCACAGGACAACCCCAAGATGATTCTTTACCAGTGATTGAAGATTATGGTCTATAGGGTTTTCATTAGGAGATGGGGGAATGTCCATCCTTAGGCATTCCAAAGCCTCATCCACATGCCCTCAGCCACTGCTGAGGTGGTTGTCCTGCTAGGGATCTTAAAATGTCCATTTCTACAATTGTACAACTCCAGAAACTCCAAGTTTGGGGTGGGTCTTTTTTCCCAGATCAGAAGGACAGATATTTATCTAAAGCAAACGGGCAAAATCTTTCTTGTAGGAGTACAATCAACTGTATTATTGTTATTATATTTGTGGGCATGTGGTATACATATATATAAACATATATATTTTTATATATACATATAGCATGTCTCAGAATCACAGAATGGTTTGGGCTGGAAAGGATCTTAAACATCATTTAGTTCCAGATCCTCTTCCATAGGCAGGGATGCCTGGGATGTCCTTGAGAATGCCACTGTAGCAAGTTAGGAATCATCTCTAATCAATTCTTTCTGGTTTTGTTATTAAAATTATTATTATTCTGTGACTGTATAGAATTTAGCTATATAGAATGGAGTGTGCATATATATTTATATATGTGCACAAATGCACACATATACATTTAAAAAAAAGACTCATTTTATATGTGTAAAACATATATGATATACTGAAACACCTCACTTTATAAAACATGTCTATACCATGTGTAGGAATATATGGAATATGTAGGACTGCTCCACATGTCCAATCCCTTCCTGAGCATGACAGCACCCAAACTCCTGTCCCCATTTTTTTCTAATTTCACTGATTTAGACACAGGCTCTGCCTCCAGTTCGGAGCTGTTCCACTGATAAATCCCACTCAGAGGAGCTGCACCAGCACAAGCCAGGCCAGATCCCGGCCTCCCAGCGGGACTCCAGCCAGGGACAAACAAAAAGGTGTTTACTACAGCTCATCATGTTAGAGGGGACAGTGAGTTTGTCTAACCCCTGGCCCTTCTCTTTTCCTCTTTTATTAGTTATTCTGGATGTTAAGTCAACTCAGCCCCCGAGCGGGGCGGGAGGAGGGGATGATAAAGCATCTGCAAAGGTCACTTCGCAGCCCAGGCCAATAAAACGGCAGGTACCGAACTTATCAGGGCCACATATAACTTGCAGTTTTTCTAACTCAATTGATTGGACTTTTTATCTAAAATAACAGGCATTATAAGATAGGCGAAAGTCGAGATAAGGAGGAAAATTGAGTAGCCTCGAATCAAGATCAGCCTGGGGACAGGTTCAAACTCCCACACCTGCCCCAGAGGAATCAATGAAAGTTTCTTGGCGCCGTCCGCTCGTTTTGAAACGCTGCTGAAGTTGGGTGAACTTTGAGACCACGGCGTTTATTCTGTGATTATAATTAACCTGCTCACCCATTTTTATTGATTTGTGCGGAGGGAGGTGCCAGAGCCTGACTGGGATATGGGTTTGGGAAGAGAAGTGCTTGGGGAGAGAAGGCAAGAGTGAGACCCTTCCCTGGCTCGAGGCAAAAGGAACAGGCTGCAAGGGGGATTTCATCCTCCTGCTTGTGGTCCTACTTATTTTGGGAAGTGAAAAGACCCTCAAGCCCAGATCTTCATGTCCAAAGGGGCAGGATAAATTACAGCATCACTCATCTGTCCTAGGGAAATAATGAAGGACTGAAACATGGGAAAAGCCATGCCCAGGATCCAGAGCATCATCCCAGCCCAGGGGAGTGTGAGGAAGAGACATCCCATCCCCAAACCAGCTGCCCCTCTCATGCTCCACACCACCCAGGCGTGTCCCAACCCAGAGTCCTTCCCAGCAGCCAGCCCCTCAGGCAGGCAGCCCCTGGGGCCAGCACTCCCTTCCCAAAATAATCTCAGACATCTGGGACCACACGTCATTTGGAGGAGTCCTGATGTCTGGGGCTCATGGCCTCACTGATTTTTTGTTTTTTTTACAGCTCCAGCACTGTGAGCCCTTGAATAATAGTGGCTCCCTGGCTTTCAAATCCGGGAGTCTGGCTTGAAAACTCATAGGAGTTTAAATTATAAATATTAGGTTATTATTTCTTTCCTTGTCTAGGATTTCAGTATGAAGGAATCAGGGTTTTCCAGCCTCTCCCTTGTCCAGGAAAGCTGTTCTTTCCCTTTCTGAAAGAGCAGAGCCTGACATATGATAACAGGACTCCGGAAGCTGGAGCTTGAAGGAAAATTGAGGTGCACCAAAGCACAAGGGCTGGCAACAGCCAGGGGTGGGTAGCTGGGAATCCAGCGAGAGGGGGATGTCTTCTTAACTGTCTGGAGGTCTTTGCAGAGCCAAAGGAGGCCCTCGAGGTCAGAGGACAACCTAGAATTTGCTTAAATATTATAGACACAGGGTGCTCCATGTGGAAAAACCGGGAAGAATTGGCAAAATTTTGCTTGGAGGGACTGGCGGGGTCTCCTTCCCCCTCCCTGCTTCAGCTCTGCCCCCAGATTTGGGTTTTAACCTTTTGGGAGAGTCTGATGGCAATGGGAACCCAGCCCCATCCCAGCTCCCTGTAAACCCCCTGTGCTGGAAGCATTATCCAGCGGCAAAGGGCTGAGCTCTGGGAAGGAGAGCAGGAGCAGGGAGCGGCGTCCCACCACGGGACCTCTCCTGAAATGCTCCCCCGGCAGACACCAACTTAATTCCCAGGGATTAGGAGGAAGCATTTCCAGGCAGCGATTTTGTTATCCCAGATTCAGAAGCAATCCAGTACCAGTCCCTGGTGGAGACAGAAGATCAGCCCTGCGGGATCCCTCATCCGGCTGCCCTCACCCCACCTCTGCTGGAAAAATTATTAGTTTTTGGCTTTCCAGGAGTTATTTCTTTTCCTCTTTCACAAACAAAATTAATTTCCGAGTCTCTCCCAAGCCTGGTGTGAGTGGTTTGAGCCCAGCTGGCTCCGATAAGGGTCTCACAAGCTTTAGGGGTGACTAAAAATAATTAAAAAAACATCATGAATTCCTTTGTGCTGCAGCATATAAGTGAAGTGGACACTTCTCAGGAAAAAAAAGGAAGGTCCCAGTGGATTTTGGGGTTTCACCTCCCTGAGAACACATGTAAATTCACATGTAATTTGCAGTGGGCTGAGTTCCTTCCCTATGGAATCTATTTGCATGAGCCTGATTCTGCACCAGTTCCCAGTGAACAGCCCTGTGCTTTAATTCAGGGATGGCTTCAGCTCTGAGCAAGGAATGTGGGTATTTTTGAGGTTGTTTCTTTCTTTGCCACCATTTTTTCTGTTTTCTTAGGGGATGGCTGATCCTAAAAACCTGAGCAGGTTTGGCCTTAAAAAGACAGAGAAAGCAAAAAGACATTGGAAATACCCAACTTGCTCCCCCCAAGCAAAGACTTCATTCCACCATTAGGTATCCACCTCATTAAGCAAAAAAAAACCCTCTGTGCCAGCAAATAATAGAGAAAAAAATTAATCACTGGGCACTTCTTGGAAAAGAAAAAATTATTTTCTCTTCCAGTTGACGCTGCCCCAAATTTGGCTTTAAAATCCAGGTCTTGCCAAAACCTTGAAGCTGAAACATTTCAGCGCTGATGACGGGGTCAGATCTGCATCCAACTTGGAAAATCTCTGCCTGGCTCTTCTTTTGGAGCAGACCCAGCACCCGCCAGTTCTTTTTTTGGGGGATGAGAAAATCCAGCCCGAGCTTATCATATTGAAAAAGAAATTGTCGCCGAGCGCCGCGAGCGTTTAGAAAGGTGCAAGAGCGCGGGGAATGCTGCGAGCTCAACGTACCCCGCAGCAAGGAGCTCCTGGAAAAAAGGAAAAAACAGGAAATAAAAGGAAAAAAAAAAAAGGAAAAAGCCCCGACACTTTTGGAGTAGGTTTGAAAACACGGGCATTTTCAAAAGAGCCTTTAATGCCACTCGTGCCAACGGTGCTGGAATTATTTTTGAGGGCTGTCATGCAAGTGCAAGCACCCGTGTGTGGGAAGACCTCAGTGCTCAGGCCTGGCAGATAATTGGGTTTAATTTGTCATTACAGATGTATTTACAGCTCGGGCCCGGTCACCGTGACCGATGATGTGGGGAAGCCTTGGGAAGGCAGGAGAAGTTTTCATATTTTGCCATAATGTGGGATGTGATCGTAGACAGCTGCAGGAGTTCTGTTCCATAAAGGAGAAAGACCAGTTTTTCTAAAAATTACAGAAAAAAACCCTCAATCTGACCTTATAATGAAATTTGCTTCTATAATTTGGGTTAATATGGGAGGTCAGAGCAAATTCTCACCTATTTCCCTGGTTATTTAAGCAGCGTTTCACACTCGCACACAAAAGGCGAATTTACACCTTCCTGCCAGACGGCAGCGCGGATTCCGACCCGCCGACAAGGTGAATATTTGGCATTTCCAGATATTCCCATCTCCCTTTTTGCAATCCTGCAGGCATAATTACACACATTCCCCACTCCAAAGCAACTCAGACCTGTAACAACCCAACCTGGCCATTACAACCGAAGCGTTTTGGCAGCGTAAATTTTTCGGGATCCCACGTCCCCGAAACATGTGGCTGGTGCAGCAAAAATCTGCATTTCTGCCTTTCCTTCCCAACATCAGCAAAACTTTCTTTCCTAAGCCTATGGACTAAGCTCTTGAGGTAGATTCCCACCTGGTTTTGCAGCCAGCAATGAACCCCAAAGGGGAAGCAGACTCTTTGTCAAGTTTTTTATAGTTGGGTTGCAAAAGGACCCAAGATTTTGGCTTCCTCTGCCCCGTGAATCCCCAAGAGCATCACGGAGCAGGGGGAGATCCCTGAAAATCCCATTTCCACACCTCCTTTTCAATAAGGATATTGCAGGGAGGGAAGGATACACCAGAATGGTGTGCAGATTTGGGAATAAAACCTCTCAAAGTTGATGCAGTTGCATTCCTTTTTTTCGTATGCTTGCAAAGCTCCGCAGGGCTCAAGGAGAAAAAGTTTCAGCCCAGAGCCCTGCGCCAATGAGAGACAAAACTTCTGAAAAGTTTGGGACAACACAATCAATTTTTTTAAATTAAATTTTTCCTTAAAATTGCACCTTTATTTTAATAGCCCCTGCAAATATCCTCCCTCAGAAACAACAGGCTGCCAACCTTCAGGTGCATAAAATGCCACTTTTTCACCCAGTTTGGAATTTTATTTGCTCTTTGGTGCTTTGTTGGTGTTTTTTTCCATACATCCTTGAATTTTCAGAGTGAAATGGTTTGGCCATTCAAAATACTCCTCTGTATTTGGGAGAACCAGTTTTGGGGAGACCTTTTCTGCCGGCCAAGCCAAGGTTTTCCCATCATCAGAAAAGCACAGAGGTGTCAGGATTGGGTCTGGTTTCCTTTGGAATACTCTGCCTGATAAAACCTCATCTGTTTGCAAGAATTTCACCTCTTTCCCTTAAAATTTCTGGCAAAAAAATATATGTAGAGAGCAAAACATAAGCTGTCTCTTAAAAAAATATTGCTGTTATTGTTACTGGGATAAAGAAATGCACGTGGATGGGTGAAAAATAATTAATCCTGGTTTAATAAAGTCTTGGATTAAGCACTACCATCCACCATCTTAAGTTTTACTGCTCTACAAAAATTTGTGAACATTTATATTATATACTGCCCCGTGGCTGTTCTGTTCAACATAAATTATGCTTGGTAATACAGTGCAATTTTTAAGTAAATAATTGAATTATTAATAGGGATGGCAGAGTGCCCGTGATGGTGTTATTTTTATTATTATCATTGATTTATTTGCAATTTAAATTCTACTGCTTGGGGGGCTTGGAAGGGGGAATAAACACTTGTGCATTCAAGCTTGATCTTGCTCAGAGATTAGAAACCCTGATTCTGTGGGTTTGATCCCAAATCCCAGACTGACGGGTGACAATTAAATTAGGAGGGAGAGCAGAAGGTGGATTCAAACCCGGAGGGGGGAACAAAGCCCTGGGCGAACCTTCCCCGCCGGCGGGGCTGGGGTGAGAAATGCGGCCGCTTGCGAAACGGGGGATGGAGGAAAAGGCAGGGACGTCCAACAGCCCCATCCCGATGTCCCACAGCCCCATCCCGATGTCCCACAGCCCCTTCCCCGTGTCCCGCAGCCCCATCCCGATGTCCCACAGCCCCTTCCCCGTGTCCCGCAGCCCCTTCCCGCTGTCCCACAGCCTTTTCTGCCATCCTACACTCACATCCCTCTGTCCTGTGGCCCCATCCCTGCGTCCTGAGGTCCCATCCCACCAGGATCAGGGACAGGACGATGCTGGGCCCCCCTCATCGCCTGCCACCCCACAGGGACCATCCACCCTGTCCCTTGGTGCGTGGGGAAGGTCAGGGGCTGCCTGTAGGGCAGAGGGTTGTAACAAATGCCAATGAATCACTGGAAATGTCAGCCCCGGGATGCGACAGGGCAGATCTCTTAGCATCCCTGTGGGAAAGCTTAAGATCTGGTTCCCAATCTCTCCCCCACCAGCAGCAGAAAGGACATTTTCCAACCCAGCGTCTGCTCCAGTCTTTGATCTTCCCAGATACTGCTGCTGTGTTCGAGCAGCGCCTGTTTGAGGAGCCCTGACTTCTATTTAACCAAAAAAAAAAAAAAAAAAACCAAACAAACTCAAAAACACCCAAAAAGCACCTACCAGGAATGCCCACAGCCCCGATTTATCCCCAACCGCAGCAACCTCCGCGATGCCACAGCGAAAGTAAAATCCCCGCTGTGAGCAAAATAAAATGGGATGGGAATCTGGGATCGGAGCGTCCTTCCCCAGCCCGGAGAGATCCAGGAGGCAGCGAGGAGCTGCGGGATGGATGCGCTCGGACCCCCGGCCCGCCCTCCAACCGCGCTCTCCTCCGCCTGGAAAAGGGGCAAGAGACAAACTGCCCATCCAGGGTAATTTTGGGAGCGGTTTCTAGAGATTCTTGGTGCTGGCGGGGAAGTCTTTTGAGAGGGGATTCTGCAGCTGGTCCTTTTCATGCCTCATTAAGTCGGGAATTCACAGTAACTCCATCCCAGGCAATGCCTGGGGCAAGTTCACTGCCTCGACCACAGGGTCTGATCCTGCTCTTCAGGGTAATGAAATCACTCACCAAACTTACCCTGAAAAGCCCAAATTTGGCATTTTGAACTCACACCAGGGAGTTTTCCAAACGGCCCCGTGCGTTTTACCCATCTTTCCCAGTGCTTCGTACCACGGTTTAACCCAAGCAAAAATTCCTCAGTTTAGGGAAAAACAAGAAGATTTGTATCTCTTTTAGTGTTATTTTCTTCGAATACATTTTCACTAATCTTCCTTTACCTGTGTGCTGCTTTATTGTTACGGGGATATATTTATATAAATCAGGGAAGAAAACGCCATGTCCAATTGTATAACTGTGAATTCGTGTCTGCATATTCAGCTACAGCTGCCTGTACTTGATCTTTGTTTTTTAAAAAATCATAGTAATTAAAATTTTAATGACCCCAGGGGTGCTCTGCATTTAGCACTACCCGAAGGTGGTGGTTACTTCTCTGGGGAAAGAAAATGAGAGCGCTGCAAATACCACTCACATATTTAAAAGGACTCAAGGCGTTTCCACCTTGAGATTCCTCGCTGTGCAGAGAATAAAATTACTTTTAGCCCTAAGAAAAGGCTAAGAAGGAGTCAACTCCACCGTTCCAGGGACTTCTCAGGTGCTGATCAGGCTCGGATGTGGGATTAAAGTGGGTCTGTGATGGGAATAATCCACAACGGTGTCCCCCCCACTACATCTTTAGTGCCTTCAGTTTTTCAGAGTTTCTAACCCTTGAAATTATTAAAATAAAACCTTTCCCAGCTCAGAACCCCTCAGCCAGCCTCTACATGCTTTACTCAACCCCCTCGATGTCCAAAGCATCGCTCGGCTTCAAGGAGGGACCCGGCAGCGGCCGCGTCCCGACTCAGGGAGAAGTGAGAACGGGGCAGGTCTGGACCTTAAACTACTTCCCGGAGGAGCTGCCTTCCAAAAAATCCATTTAAAACTCACCAGCTCTCAGGCAGTTCATTTTAATTTTTTTTTTCCTACCAAAGCCCAAGCACTTTCGATTTAAAATTCGAACGCTTTTCCATATCCAAGGCAGAGGCGTAATTAGCCCCGTGCTAATGAATCCCGCGGATTCGGCCGCGCTGCCGAGAATCCGGCACCCGAGTCAGGACCTGGCCGTGAAGAGGAGTCCCGGCTCCTTCCTCCTTCATGAAAAACCATTTTCTGGACTGGCTCAACTCATCCCTTCTTCCCAGTGCTATTTAAAACCCCTTTTTTTGCCATCAAAATGCGGAGCTGCAGCACAAACCACCAGGCTCAAAACCCCCAAATCCCCACGCTCGGCCCCTGGCACTTTAAAAGCTGATGGGTGTTTTTGCAACTCCAATTCACTTGCATTATTTTGGGTTTAGGGTATTTTTATTATTAAGAGCCCTTCTGAAACCACCGCAATGCAAAAATGTGGGTTTTTTTTTCCCAAGGAAGAGATGGTACTATGCTAAAATACAAATATTCATATGTGCTTACTGATATTCAATTAATATTTGATTGTTTAATTCATCCTGTTTTTTTTTCCTCTACCATCTGCCTTCTCATGGCTCCCAAAAAAACATTGCCCGATTGGCTAAAATTTTATCCTTAATCTGTTCCTCGTTTTGAGAAATTTTCTAGCACCTAAAGAAAAGCACAAGATGTTGGCAAGGCCAAACCTTCACCGACGCCCAACTTTCCTTCTTTTAACATCTTAAAATAATGCTAAAAACAACTCAAATCCTGCTGCACACGACGGAAAAATCACCCTCCAAAATTCGGGTCAGAGACACAATCGTAAAATATATCTGCAGACAAATTTTTTGAGGTGTTTTCTTTGTTAACCCCGACCCCAAAGCCGACAGAAATATCTTCATGGAGAGGACGCGGGAAGGAAAAAAGGGCTTTTGAAACCACCATGCAAAGATGTGCCTGCATTTCTCTCTCCTTTTATCCGTCTTCCACCCCACGAAATATAAAAGCAGTATTTTAAGCCATTTGGACCAATTCTTCGTTGTAGGAACCAGAGGAATTTAATGAAATGAAGGGCCCCGAGACTGGACTCAGCACAAGAGATCAGAGTGAGGTTTTTTGGGGTAAGGAGACTCTGAAATACCAGGGTTGCGTTGTTCAGATGTGCCCGAGTTCCCCAAAAAGCACCATTATAAATGTGGATGCATTTCTTTTAATCTTTTTCTATCGTCTCTCCCACCTCAGCTCTAAATTTCTCTTTGCTCTCCCTTTTTGTAGCCCAACTGACCTTTCCAAAAGAATTTTTTTAAAGACCGGAACGTAAAACAGCCCGAAGGGAAGATTTGGAATTCACGGACCCAACTTTGATTTTTTAATGCTCCCAGTTTAACACCTAAAGCCAGCTCAGGAAGGGGCTGCCTGCGTGTCCATGGAACATCGTGGTCCTGCACCCCAAAATCATCCCCATCAGAGCCCTTAAATCCCCTCCGAGCTCTTTGAGGAGCCAGCAGGCCCTCGCTCCAGAGCTCGACTCATCATTCCTTGCCGCTCCGGGCCTGCCCTAAATTCCGTTTACTTTTTGGAAACTGCGGCCTTTGAGGATGTTTTGGAGCGGCGATTTTGCAGAATACGTGAGAATAAGGACCCCAAGGTTTTCCAGCCAGAGAGGCCACTCAGACAGCGCCAACCCCAATACTCCAAATTCCTCCCTCCAAAAACCAAAACCACTACATGCCCGTTGTGCCTACGCACAGAGGGGTGCGTGCCCCAAAATCTGGGGGGTAACGGGGTGAAACCTCCCCTCCCATCTCCCGGCCCCGTGCTCACCGATGTTGGCGTGGCGGGCGGCCGCGGGCGTCCCTCGGCTCTGCAGGTTGTGCAGCATGGGGCTGTCAAAGGGCGAGGAAGTCCAGGTCGTGGCCATTTCGGGGCTCATGTAGGCCGGGTAGGGGCTGGAATAGGAGCTGCCGAAGCCCCTGCTGTACTGCTCCCTCCCGTTAGCAGAAAGGTTCAAGGAGCTGCTGTAAGCCGCCGCCGCTTCCCGGGAAGAGGTGGCCGGGATGGGGGTGCTGGTGGAGAAGGAGAACCGAGGTGACACAGGAGGGTGAGAAGATCCAGGGTTGTAAGCGGCGCTTTCGGCACCGGGCTGAGTCCAGATGGAGTGGCTGGAGACGGGGCTGCCTTGCTGGGACGAGCCGCTGCTCTGCAGGTAGGGCAGGCTGGGGAGCATGGAGGTGACCCTCGTGGTGGGCACATAGACCGGGGACGCTGCGGCCGCGCTGTGCATGAAGCCACCTGCCCCCTCGTACGCCGGAGGGCCGGGGTTGGCTGCCATGGCTAAGCTCTGGTACATCTCGTGCGGGGCCTCCCCAAAGCCCAGCCGGCTCCCCGGCCGCGATCCAGAGCGATGGGGAGCGCGTGGAAAACCCTCGGCTCCACTTTTCCCCGGAGCGGTCTCGCGTGGGCTCAGCCTTCCAGCCAAAACCAAAACACCACCAGCGATGCGATTTTCCTCCGAGGCCCCCCTTTCCCCACCGCCCACCTTCCCCACCTTCAGCAGGTCCCGCCGCCTCTTGCAGACCCCAAGCAAGAAGTCCAGGTCCCTCCGGAGGGGAAATTTAGCTCCCGCCTNGGGGGAGATGCTGCCGGGATGCGGGATGCGGCGGCGGCCGGGCCGGGACCCCCCCGGGCGGGGAGATAAGGAGGTTAGAGAAGGGGGGGAGGTGAAAGGAGGGGGGACACAGCCGGGAAGGTGAGAGACAGCGATGCTCTCTCCTCTGGCCCGGAGCAAAAACCTTTGTCCCGCAGGTACGATCGGTGCTTTAAGTTGTAAATGGCCCCCGGGGCCGGCGTTTGATGTGGGCGGCGGGAGGCGGCTGAGGAGGGCTGGGGTGGTTGAGGGGGAGTTAAATTAAGGAAAAGTAGGGGGGAAAGAGGGAAAGGAGGAAGGATGGCTCGACCCTCCCACCCCGCGCCTGCCCCACGCGTGTCCGCACCCCCTAAAGCCCGGCCACGCGTGACCGAAGGCGCTTAAAGGAGAGGGGGGCATTGCCCACTGCGGCCCCATTAGTGCTGCCCAAAGTGGGGAGCAGACCCCAAGCAGCGCCCACAAAACTCCCGCTCCCAGGTGCTTTTTATCCCTCCGCCCCGTTTTTGCCGTGTGGGGAACTGGGAGAAGCTGGAAGCACAGTGGGGTGACCCATTGGGGACTGGGAATGCTGTAGGTCTGGATGGGGAGGAATGTCCCAGAGTCGTGGGACAGGGTGGGGGAAAGGGGTGCGTTACCTCATGTTGGGTTAATTTCGAATTTTGGGAGATTTGGGGGAATTTGGAGTGGATTTGGGCCTTGGGATGTCATCGGGGCCTTGCTCGTGGCTTGCAATGGCAAGACCCTAAAACCCTTAGTGGAAAGGGGTCAGGGTGAAACCCCTTTCCCAAGGAGGGTCCGGGAAGGGGGTGAGATGCGTTGAGGTGCTGTTTTCTCTGCAAATCGTGGAGGGAGCCTCTTGGATGGGGCTTGGAACAACCTGGTCTGGTGGAAAGTGTCCCTGCCCACGGCAGGGAGGTCGGAACTGGATGAGCCTTTAGGTCTTTCCCAACCCAAACCATTCTGGAATTGTAGGATTCCATGAAAACCACCTCACACCGGGAGAGGAGCTGGATGGGGCGCGGGGGGGAATTATGGCCGCAGAGTTGGCTCTTGGGACAGCTTTAGGTTTAACCAACAGATTCCCCCGGCTGAACCCCTCCGCTGGGCTGAATTTAGCAGCAGAAGAGATAACCAGGAGATAAGGACTGATACCCTGGGAGGACAGCGGGAGACGGGCAGGCGGCCGAGGAGAGGGAGAGAAGCCGGAGGCAGCGCTGGGAAGGGGTAAGGATGGAAGCGAGCCGGGAAGAAGGGGCTTTAAGGGAGATCTGTGTCCCCGAGACCCCCAGGGAATGGTTGGCGTGTGACCGGCCCAGGACGGAGCCTTTCCACAGGATTCCCTAACGAGGAGCAGGATACACAGGAGGGGAACAAGGAGCGAGTTCCCCTCTTGCCCTACAAATAGTAGTGGTGATAATAAAAAAGTTAACTAAAAAAAAAAAAAAAGAAAAAGCAAAATCGAGTCGCTTTTCAAGCCCGAGGGGACAATAGGAGGAAGCTTTCGGGGAGGTCGCTGGGGTCCCGGCGTGACAGCGAGGAAGAGGAGCGAGGGGACAGAGAAGCGCTACCCACCTTCAGTGCTGGGGGGGCACAGGGGTGGAGGGGGGCGAGGCCGTGGGGCAGGACCCCCCCCCAGCTGTGGGGAAAGCTCAGAGATGCCCGGCTCCTGCTTCCTTGGGGGGGATTAGGGGCAGCGCTGCCCCCCTCCTGGCTCCCCAGTATGGCCAGGCTGCCCAGTCCCACTCGCTGACTGGTTTGCCCACGTCACGTGGAAGTGGGCGGCGATGGGAGGGAGGGGGGGGTGAAGGGGGTGGCCGGTATCTGTTGCACCATCAGCCGGGCGCCAGGTTCCATGGCTGTGGATAAGAGGAAAAAAAAAAAAAAAAAGAAAAAAAGAAACGGAATAAAATCAAATAATAAAATCAAACCAGCCCCACGGGCATGGCCCCACCAGCTGCCTGCGCACCCCAGGAATGCCCGTGCCCGGCCCTCAGAAAAAATCAGGGGGATTTTCTGAGGGGTACAGACACCCCCCAGCCCCCCAATCCCGCTGGAGTCAACCCCTTTCGTTGGAGATATTGCACCGGGGAGATTTTTCCGGGCTTCTGCCCCAAATCGTGATCCCAGATTGCAGAGTGAGGAGGTGGCAGCTGGTCTCCTCTCTGTCCCAGCCAGTCTGGGGGTGCTCCCCCCAAACTGGACACCCCTTTCCTTTCCCTCCGTGTTCTGATGGGTTTAAAGGTTAATGATGAAGTTCAGCGGGGTCCTGCACCACTCTGCAATTTGGGGTCCCAATCCCACGTGGGGTTCAGCCCCCCATCCACAGCCCCCCCTCATTTCACCCTGGAGTCTCTCCAGACATCCGGGGGGTCCCACTGCCCTGTTTCCCGGGAATAACTCTCACACCATTAACATTTCCCACACTCTGGAGCTTTCCTTGGAAATTTGGGGTTCCTACCCTAAATCTGGGGAGGGGGGGACGGGACGGCACGACATGTCAACGAATTTTGGTGCTTGGAAATAAAAGTATTGAATTAAAATTTCAAATCTCCGTATGAAAGAGACGGGGTTGGGGGGAAGAGGGGTTGGGGGAAGCGATTTATTGAAGGGGGATGGAAGGTGAGGAGAGCACTTGGGGGGTGCTCCAGGGTTGGGAATGAGTTCTCGGGGATATGGGATCCCCTCATCCTCTGCCCTCCATTATTCTGGAATACCCAGGGAACACAGGGACTCCCCAAACCCCAAAAAGTGGGAAAACGCAGTTGGAGATTACCCCAAATATCGGGATAAAAATATTTATAACCCTGTGTAGAAATAAAATTATGGACACAGAAATAGATAAGAAATAACCATCAGCAACGGTGTCACTGTGCATATTTGTACTTTCAGCACACGGGGGGAAAATACATAATTAATTAAAGGTGTGTAATTTTATACAGATCGATACAAAAATTAAGTATAAACGGGACTTAATGTATGTTATAATTCACAGGAGCGTGTGTTACATGCAAAAATAGATGTACTGTCATACCGAAATAATTTATTGTTTATAATTTATAACGCCCTGTGGTATTGTTTTTGTATCTATGTAAATTATGAAATATATAAAAAGATACATGTAACATATAAGCTATAATGTTTAATAATTAATATATAATATCTAAACATGTAAATGCGTGTATTTAAATATATGTATGAATACAGGTATATATAAAAATACGCTTATGAGCACGGGGCTAACAGCACACAGGGAAAGAAAGGAGAATTAAATATATCGATGTCTCTCTTGATATCTCTTCTCCGAAGCAGTGCCTATCCAGACGTGCCAGGTTCGGGACACTCATCTTTCCTTCCTTTGCAAAATCCCTGAGGGTTTTCTCTCCCGAAGCAGCGATTTCCTAAAGATTCGTTGAATTCCTACAGAAAAGCAGCTCTTTCCTCATTAAAAAAAAAAAGTCACTAAAAAGCAAAAATGCAATTTAAACTGATTAAACCCGCCCAAGCAACGAAGCAGCAATACCAGGAACAGAGAAGATTCCGAGGACCTGCTTTGGCTTTGCTACTTGCAGAAAAATAAAGGTACAGAAGCAATTCCCGTGGATTGTTTCGCGTGCGGGCGGCCGGATCCAGCCCCTTTCCGCGGGGAATTATCGGTCGGAGCCGGGAATCGCGGGGACCACATCCCGAAAATCGGAGAGCTGAGGAACCGCACCGAGCCCAGCCTGGCGTGGATGGATTTAGGACACAATTTCTCCCGGGAAAAGCAGATGGGACACAGCAAAGCACAGCGACAAAAAAAGCCCCAAACCAAACCCAAAACTCTCTTCTGCACGCGGTGGAGCTTTTTTTTTTTCCTTGCATTTAACGAAATCTTTGTGAAAATCACCCAGGGGAGCAAACTTTGGCCTTGCCTCTCTCCTTTCCAGCCTCCAGTTCTGCCCCCGATAGGAAGAAAATCGATATGATGCCTATTTTTTAGTTTTTTTTTTTTTTGCTTTGCTTTTTTAATTTCCCCGTATCGAACTTAGTTCCGCGGCGGTTTTAGAGTTAAAACTCTGGGTCTTGATGCATGGGGGGAGAAACCAAACTTCCCCTCCAAAAAAACACCAACCAAAAAATCACTCAAAACCACTTTAGGAACTGGGGTGGGGCGGGGGGCGGAGGGGAAGAGGAGAGAAAGTTAATTTAAATTTTTATCTGTGTTAAAAAATTGAATTTTTAAAACAGTCACGAAGAAAAGTTGTTAAAAATAGGGGGAATAATCAGCGGGGGAAATGTGGTTTTGGCAGAGCAAAAGGGATAAATGCAGCCGGCAGCTGCTGCGTATTGGGCATTTGGGAGTATTTGGAGTTTTTATTCGTATTACGTTAATTTTTTAATTTATTCCTTGCTTTGTCTGCAGCCGGGAAGGGTCTGGAGGAAGGGGCTGGGGGGAATCTGAGAGTTACCGACGGTGGGAGGGGATCGGCCAGCCCGGGAATGCGGAGAGGGGAGAAATCGGCTCCAAAAAATCCGGTGCCTACGTCTGGGTGGCATCTGCGGGCGGTATGGATCAGCTATAGGTATTTATCTGTGGGTATCTCTAGGCTGTCCCTGGCTTGTGTTAGAGCAGCCGGTGCGACCGGGAAGGGAAAGGGGGGTCCCAAGCCGGGGCACGGCACGGCTGCACCCCGATTTTTTGGGGCTGCGCGGCAGGACCGCGGTGGTTTGGGAGCGGGGGATGGCCGGGAGTGGGGGACAAGGCTCCCTGCGAGCCAGGAGACGTCTCGGGATGGCATCGCCTCCTCCCGCCCCCTTCCCACCCGTCTGGGGGGCTGGGGATGGACAGGGGGGTGCTGCCCCCAGTTCTGCCCCTCCAGCCTTCCCCTGGTCCAGCAAAAAGGGGGAAATCCCGAGCGCCAACCCCTCCTGGAGCTACGCGGGGGGAGGGATGGACTCCCCGCCCTCCTGGGGGACAGATGCTGGACCCTCCTCTCCGCGGAGCCTTGGAGTCCCCGCTCTGGGACCCCTCTGCACCCCCCTGCCCGCAGACACCTCTCAGGACACCCCAGCGCAGGGAAAACCCGCGGGACGCTGTGGAGAGCACAGGCAGGGACAGTGGGACAGCCCCACACTGAGGGACCGTGAGCCGCTCGCAGGGGACCCCGCTGTGGCTGCCACCCCCGCCCCGGCTCATCCAAAGCTCCTGTCACGCCTTTCGGAGACACTTTCCCAAACAAACGTCACATCTGTTTACAGGACGGCAGTGGTCCTAAAATGCCACCAACCCCCCGCCTGTCCCAAAGGCCAGGTACTGCCCTTCGCAGGAGGGTGGCCAAGCATCATCACGGCTCAGCGGAGCTTCAGGGGAAATTCTAAATCCTTTCTGACCACCCCTTCTACCCCTAAATATTATATTATTGCTTTTTCCTGTTCCCCCCCCCCTTTTTTTTTTTGCCCCCAGTGGAAATAAGCACAAGTGACTTCCTCAGGGACAAATCCGTGGGCTGCAGAGGTGCGTGGAGCAGCGATCCGTGCTCTGATGCAGCAGGAGGGGAGAGGCTGAGAAGTGAGGGTCAGCGCCGTGGAAATCTGGGGACAGGCAAAATCCAAAACCCACCTGGAACGGGGATTTTTTTTTTAGGAAACGGGGATCTCTAGGAGACGGGAAGCACAGGACATGTGGTGCCGTGCGTGTCTGTGCCACTGTGTGTGCGTGGGGGGGACAGATGTGTCCCAGAGAACACTGAAAATTCACCGTGGATCAGCGCGCTGCGTTCCTCTCAGCTTTACTGCCAAAATCGAGTGAATTGAGCCTAAAACGTCAGGGCTCTGAATTTCCCGGTCTGCGATTCTCTGAATTGGTGGGGAGACGTGAAAGCCCAGCTCGGAGGGACCTTCCCCGGGGAGACACGGCCGAGTGACGAAAGGCTGCGTGGCACCTGCGGACACACGTCACCCGTGGATGGGGGATGCCCCGGGGCCACCAGCACGGGGGCGAGCGGGCGAACATCCCCTGGGGTCGGGGGGAACCCGCCGGGGACCAAGGGGGAGCGTCACCAGCCGGGCTCCTGTCGCCCACTCGCAGCGCCCTGCACACGTGTGGCTCTGCTGTCATCATTGTCGCCGCCTTTTGACGCAGTGACAGTGAAGCCACCCGTGTGGAACGCACCTGCTGTGACACCCGGGCTGCCGGGGAATGACCGGCCCCGGCAGAGCCCCGCGTGTCTGGCAGGAGCAGCAGCGGTGATGGAAAACCCCTTCCCGTTCTCGGAGAGGCTGGGAAAGCATCAGGCGGGGAAGGCTGGGCTGGCTGGAAATGCCCGGGATGGAGCCTTGGGAATGCGGAACCCCAGCCAGTATCACCACCCATCACCTATCCATGTATCCCTATATCCATCATCTGTCCATATATCCCTATATCCACCATCTATCCATATCATATATCCCTATATCCATCATCTGTCCATATATCCCTATATCCATCATCTGTCCATATATTCCTATATCATCATCTATCCATATCATAGATCCCTATATCCATCATCTATCCATATATCCCTATATCCATCATCTGTCCATATATCCCTATATCCATCATCTATCCATATATTCCTATATCATCATCTATCCATATCATAGATCCCTATATCCATCATCTATCCATATATCCCTATATCCATCATCTGTCCATATATCCCTATATCCATCATCTATCCATATATTCCTATATCATCATCTATCCATATCATAGATCCCTATATCCATCATCTATCCATATATCCCTATATCCATCATCTGTCCATATATCCCTATATCCATCATCTATCCATATATTCCTATATCATCATCTATCCATATCATAGATCCCTATATCCATCATCTATCCATATATCCCTATATCCATCATCTGTCCATATATCCCTATATCCATCATCTATCCATATATTCCTATATCATCATCTATCCATATCATAGATCCCTATATCCATCATCTATCCATATATCCCTATATCCATCATCTGTCCATATATCCCTATATCCATCATCTATCCATATATCCATTTATCCATCATCTGTCCATATATCCCTATATCATCATCTATCCATATCATATATCCCTATATCCATCATCTATCCATATATCCATTTATCCATTATCTATCCATATATCCATATATCCATCATCTAGCCATATATCCCTATATCCATACAAATCCGTAACTCCTTACTCATTCCTATATCTTATTTGCTTTTTTGTGCCCACCTACTTTGCCACAATATCGATTTATTTATCCACGTGTCTGTATCTCTCTCACCAGCGTGTCTCACCTTCCTACTCGCCTGTACCACTCACTGTGTACCCTTACCTGTCACTGTGGGGTCCCCTACACCCCTGAACCCCCGTTCCATCCCCCTTGACCCCCTCAATCTGCCCCATGGGATGTCCCTAGCCCCTCACAAAGATGCTGCGTCTATCCCAGACCCATGGGGCTGCTGCCTGCGGGAATGCCGGGATCCCTGGATAATCCTGTGGGGTTACCTGCAGCCTGACCCCCGTGTGGTTCTCTGCACACCGACTTCTCCACTTCTCTCCCCAAATACATCCCGGCTGGATGGCGCTGCCTCCAACCTCACCTTCGGGGGTCTCCCTGCTGGCAGCCCGCGCTCCGGGCCGTGCCAAGCCGTGCCGTGCCGGCGGCGGTGCCGTCGGGGCGGCGGGGCCGGGGCTGTCA
>WBNO01006785.1:56775-213875 GCA_013400575.1 Peucedramus taeniatus
CCGGGGCTGTCAGCCCCTATTGATGAGGTGTGGGCTGACGGCGGCGAGCGGCGGCCGCCGGCTCCGCTCCAGACTCCCCGGCGCTGGGGTCAGTGCCCCGGGCAGCCCCGCCGCCGCCGGGAAGGGAAGGGCTGCAGGGCCGGACCCCGAGGCGATGCCCCTGAGCTCCCTCCGAGCATCCCGTGCTGGGAGATGCAGCGCCGAGGTTGGATGTGGTGATGAAAAAAAAAGCCAGTCCTGGCCCAAATCCTCCGCCCCTGGGTGGCAGATGCAGGGTCAGGACAGAGGTTTTGTGGCTGAGTTGCTCTGGGCTGAAAAAATTGTTTTTCTCTGTGCACTGATGTGTCAGTGGTTGAATTTATCCACTTGTTCTGGAGAGGGAAGCAAAAAAGAAAAGAGGTAAATTTCATGTAAAAGTAAAGCCACAAAGCCAAAATAGTTTTTCATGCACCAAAAATTCCAAGCACTGAATTTCCAAGCCCAAATCTGTGTGAAATTAACTCACATGAGCAAAGGAGAAGCAGAGATTCATGTGCAGGCAGTGCTGGCGGGACTGAGTGGTAATGCAGGAGGATGGTTTGACCTTGGACAAGATGCCAGTCAAAAAAACACAAAATAATGACAATTTTAAAAAGGAAAGCTTGAAAAAAAAAGGTGAAAAAATGTCTGGTCTTTTCCAAAAAGGTATAGGTTGCAGGGTGAATGTGTGAATTTCCCTGGTGCAGGGTGAATTTGTGATCTGAGGTTGGCAATGTCCTCCAGCAAGGGACACTAGGGGCAGATGGGAATTTCTGGGGATCTTCCTCTCTTCACCCAGATTTGCAGATGGTTGAGTTCCCTGAAAAGATGAATTCCCTGAACTTTGGACACTGGGCTGGAACTCAGCCTCTCCCAGATCCCCTGGTCTTGAACTTTGCAAAGGAAAGGAGCACTCAAAGGGGCTGCCCAGCTCTGGCACAGCTGCCCAGGACAGTGGTGGCTTCTCCATCCCTGGAGGGATTTAAAGGTGTGTGGGTGTGGAACTCTGGGACAGGATTCAGTGGTGGCCTTGGCAGTTTTGGGGGAATGGTTGGACTCCGTGATCTGAGAGGGCTTTTCTGACCTAAACTATTCCATGGTTCTATTAAGTGCTGCCAGAGTTCCTTCAGATTATATTGAATTTCCATGTCATCCACACAACAATTTCTGGAGCTGAGGCAGCAACATGTGAATTTTTTTCCTAATTATATATATATGTATAATATAATTTTCCTAATTTCCTAATTAACATCCACCTAATTTTCCAGAAGTATCCCACCAAAATCCCCCTTGCACTGCTGTTCTCCAGCCAAGTGAACATTGCAGCCCTCCCCAGCATCTCTCAGGGCAGCAGGAATTCAGACTATGCTACTGAAAATAAAGATCCTCGTTTCCTTCTACCATCAGGGATACCCTGCTTCTTCTTCTTCTCTTTTGGGTTTGCAAATAAAAACATCACTGGTGTAATATTTTTGATGCACCAGTGTTACCAGAGAGAAGCAGAGTTGATGCTCCCTTAAATCTGCTGAAATCCATTCTGCCTTTGGCTTTTGGATCCATCCTGCAGCTTCACACCTAGGAATGCAGGATGGGAAACCCTGGGTGAAGGTGGCATTTTGTCATCCATGGGGAAAAGCAAGAAAAAATGCCACAGGCTGTAATTGCAAAAGGCACAATGACATGGAAGTTCATTTTATCAGGAAATGATATTATCATCAGGCAAAACTCCAGTGCAGAGCATGGGGAAAGAATACTCAGGTGTGTTGCCAAATTTATGTGTAAATTAACCCTTGTTCTTAGATCATTATTGCTGTGTTGATATTATTAATAAACTGTGGTATCTATTGGGCACCTCTGAGTTTTTATGCACTGGACAGGTCAGGAATGATGTGATTCCCAAGACTTGCAGTGCAGCAGGAGAGAGGTGGAATCCTGGACAATGGTTTAAGTTTTGGAGTGTTTTAGTTGAAATGGACAAAAATCCCACCAAACCAGTCAGAGACAGGAGAATTCTGGACTTGAATGTGTAGTTCTGGCTGTTGTACAGAATCAGGGAATCACAAAAGGTTTGGGTTGGGAGTGATCTTAAAGAGCATCAAGTTCCACCCCCTGCCATGGGCAGGGACACCTTCCACTATCCCAGGCTGCTCCAAGCCCTGTCCAACCTGGCCTTGGACACTTCCAGGGATCCAGGGGCAGCCACAGCTTCTCTGGGCACCCTGTGCCAGGGCCTCACCACCCTAACAGGGAACAATTCCTTCCCAATATCCCATCTATCCCTGCCCTCTGGCAGTGGGAAGCCATTCCCTGTGTCCTGTCCCTCCATCCCTTGTCCCAAGTCCCTCTCCAGCTCTCCTGGATCCCCTTCAGGCACTGGAAGGTGTTCCAAGATCTCCCCAGAGAATTCCCTTCTCCAGAAATTGGATTTTTATTTGTGTGACAGAGCAGCTTGGGCTCGGCTCCATCTTGTCCTCACACGAGGGACAAGGTGGACAAAGCAGATTTGGTTCAGTGCAAAAGGCAAAAACATCTCAAAGGGACAGGTCTTTCCATGGGCTGGAAAAATGTCACTGCAGTGTCACCCTCGCTGGCAGCCAGGAGTGTAAGTGAAGGGTGACTGCTGGGCTCTGCAGTGATGGCTTGGACAGAGACAGCTGATCCTGAGCTTGTCTTTGCCACAAAATCATGGAATCACAGAATGGTTTGGGTTGGAAAGGAACTTACAGATCATCTGTATCTCCCTGGGAGTCACTCCTTGCCCGTGTGACACCAAAACCAGGCTGGATCCTACTTTTCTATTTTTTTTTTTCTTTCTTTTCTTTTCTTTTTCTTTTCTCTTTTCCAAAAGATCCCATGGCACTTTATAAAGATTACCACGTTAAGCCTCCCAACAGCACTGCAGGGTAGGTGGATCTCATTATCTGGGAAGACAAGGGGAAAGGGGATTAAAGGCCTTGTGGGGGACAGCAGATCCAGGACAGGACCCGTCCCTCCCAGAGCACTCAGTCCCGAGCCTTTTCACAGGATTATGGATTTTTGGCAGAACAGCTGTGAAATCTCACTGTAATTCCAGCAGGACACCAGAGGCATTGGAGCATATTCCAGTTGTTAACACCTAAATATACCTAAACCAGCATGGATAAATGGTTGCAGGCACCCCACAAAGGGCTCCATCCCAAAATATCTGCTCTTGATTAACTGTCTTTTTCTGACAATGAAAGAAGGTTCATTTTTAGCACCTTTCTATCTGGTCTCTGGTAAAACTGCACGTGTAATGTTCCAGGAAAACACACATAAAAGAAGTAGAACTCATTAAGGAACACCTTTATTTTTTTTTTTTAATGGAAAATCCTCCCAAAATCAAGGATAATATTATTTGTGTTCCATCTGGAAGAGGTGGAAATACAAAACCAGAAAACTGGAATATTTGTTGTTTCTGGCTGGACAAAGCTCCAAAGTTAAATAGTTGGTGGTTTTTTTTATATTCTTTTTAATTTAATTTAATTTTAATTTCACTTTGGATTTTTTGCTTGGTTTTGGTTGGTTTGCTTGTTTTAAGAAATTTCTAAGACCTTTCCACATGAATTGCTGTTTAAACTCAATAAAAAGAAAAGCTGGGCTTGAACTGCTCTAAGCAAGAAGTTTAAATGTTTCTAATGATTTTACTAGTAATAGATGAAAAACTCTGAATTCTTCTGCTTCTTGTTTTGGGGGAGGGTGGTTCATATAGAGAATAAAGAACATTTTCAGAATTCAGCCTTCTCATTGCAGTAAAAAAGCCTTGACTGTTCACAGTGTGCAGTGGGAAAACCGCAGCAGGGGCAAGAGTTGTTACATTTTATATAATTTCAAGCAAAAACAAAATACACAAAAGGGGAAAAAAAAGCCAAAAAACAATGAGTCTGTTTGTATTTAACTCTTTCTTCCTTGCTTTTCCTCTTACATGGAAAATTAAAAATATGAGAACCACAGATCTCCACCACAAATACCAGGACATATTAGAAGTCCCCAGTGCTTTTTTATTTTGGTATCAGATCTCTGTTTCTACCATCACCCCTTGCAGATGTTTCTTGTACTCACCTCTTTGAGCAAATCCCAGCATCACAGAGGGGTCACATTTTTCCTGTTCTTGAGGTTGTAGGCCAGAAACTCTTAGGAAGAGCAGAGGATTTGCTCCCTGGAAGTGTCCAAGGCCAGGTTGGACGGGGCTTGGATCAACCTGGGATGGTGGAAGGTGTCCCTGCCCATGGCTGGGGGTGGGACTGGATGAACTTTGAGGTCCCTTCCAACCCAGACCATTCCATGATTTCATGGTTCTATGGTTCCTTGATTTCCACATTTCATATCCCATTTGGATCAAATCGTAGGAATTTATTGATGACACCCCTGAATCTTCCATTTCCCAATGGTTGGTTGTGTGAAGAACATCTTTGGGCCTCATCTGCACCTGCCTCATTTCCTGCATTTTGTCTGTTCTTGAGACATCATCACCAGATCAGAGGTGATAGGAGTTAAGATGCCATGAATTCACATCAGAAAATCATGGAATCACAGAATCATTGAGGTTGGAAAAGCCCTCCAAGACCATCAAGTCCAACCTGTGACTGATCCCTCTCTTGTCACCCAGCCTAGAGCACTGAGTGCCACATCCAGTCATTCCTTGGACACCTCCAAGGATTATCCCTCTTCACCACTTACTGGCAATAATTTGGACACCACTGGGAGGCATCTGAAGAGGGTCCAGCTGGGCCTCCAGGGCAGAGCCTTTTGTGAAATGCTCTTTGTTTCCTTCCCTTGTAGTTGACCACCAATACTGACCATGTGGTGAAAACATCTTCTGTTGGTGATAGGATTTTTTTTCTTTAATTATGGGCCAATTAAATATTTTTAATGTTAGGGGGAAAAAAGGAAGGAAAATATATATAACTTCTTTTCCTATTTCTCTCTCTCTTTTTTTTTTCCTGATTTCTTTCCCCCCCTTCTCTAATTTTTTTCTCTCTGCTGTTGGTTTGATGTTGGAGCCCAAATGCCTTATACTGACATTTCTGAAAGAAATAAGAGAATTATTTAGGGAAGAACTCTTCCCTTCAGATTTGGCCTCTCTCTGAGCCTGAATCATCAAAAGCTTTTATTTTTCCTTTTTGTTCTTTCTTCTTTTCCACTCCATTGTTGTCCTGTCAGGTGGGTCCTGATCTGATCAAGGTCTCCTCAAATGTCCTTATCTCCTCCCCACTGACTGGAAGAGGGTTGCTGGGTAAATAAAGCTTAGCAAATGGTCACGTCTTTAAAAAGATATTGGGAATTTAGATGGAAAAGTGTCTCTGGCCAAGGCTTCTGTGTTCAGCTGCCAGCACAAAAACACCCTGAGTTGGTGCAGTGCTGTTGGAAGAGAAGGATGTCCTTAAGGTTTGGGAACTCCCAGCTCAATTTTAAATTGTTCTGGGATTCTGCAGAGGCCACGGCATCCTTTTTGGGACCTCAGCTGTCCATCTCTGCTCAAAGAAAGGTAATAAAGCCCCGTGGGGTTAAGCCTTGGCTGCGACGTGCTCTCCACATCATCAGGATCTGGGATGGCACGAGCCCAGGGGGACATTGAGGACATTTATCCCACACCCAGCCTGCAGACAAGGCAGGAGAGATTTGGCTGCACAAACAGAGATTTCTCCATTGATCAAAACAGTCCTGAATGGGATTAGGGATAAGTCTATCAGTGGAGAGGATTTGGTGTCCTCCCTGCCAAACGTGGGGGGCTGATGCCGCTGCGCTGATGAGTTGATAGCCTTGACCAGAGGAGTTATCAGGGCTGGGGACAATGTGAGGACATGAGCAAACACTGGCCAACGGCACCTCAAGAAGGCTCTGGGAGTCACTGGGGTGATGTTATCTCACAGGGCAGACCCTGGGAGCCTCTTTCCCCTACATGGTGGGATCGGTGACTGCGGCAAACTTCGGACATGAAAGGCTGAGGGTACAATGTGGCGGTGTCTGGGCAACAATGCTGGAAAATCAGTGGGCAGAGCAGAAGTCCTGCACTCTCTCATGAAGTGAAATCATCAGTTCTCAGCCCAACTTCCACAGAATCATGGAATTTTCAGGGTTGGAAGGGACCTCTGGAGATCATTAGTCCAATACCCCAGCCAGGGCAGGGTCACCTGGTGCAGGCAACACAGGAACGTGTCCAGAGAGGGAGAGTCCACGCCCTCCCTGGGCAGCTATTTCCGAGCTCTCCCACCCTCAACATGAAGAATTTCTTCCTCATGTTGAGGTGGAACTTCTTGTGTTTTAGTTTATGGCCACTGCTTCTTGTAAACTTGTGCACATCTGGGCTGGAGGAGGCTGTTGGAAAAGAGTCTCTGTGTTATCTGTCTGTGGCCTCCCCTTCTAAAAATGAGGTTGGGTGAATGTGCTGGCTGCACGTCCTTCCAGATGACATTTGCACTGACTAAATCGTTCAAGCCGGGCTTGGCAGAGGGGTGGAGACCTGTAGGTGAGAGCAGAAGCAAGCACCGGCTCTCAGGATTCACAGACTCTGGCTGAAGACAGCTCAAATCTGTAGAAAATCACAGCATTTTATTCCTGCCTTTCCCAAATGAGATCCCAGAGCAGAGACAGCCAGCCTCTGAAAAGTTCACACCTTTAAATGTTCTCATCAGAGGAGAAACAAACGTCCAGAAACTTGGCAGTAATTGGATCACCAAGTGCAAGCTCCCGTGATTAGATCAGGAGTCCTCTGCCAGGGTTTTACTGAATCAAAAGAAAGGATCAAACGGCTGGAAGAGGGAGCAGCTCTCCATTTAAACTTCATTAATTTCCTGTCCACTTGGCAGAGCCCTTGAAATGCAGAGGTGGCTTCTAGCAAGAACAGGCTATTGCTGGAGCAAGAAACAAACCTTCATAATCCACAGGATGGGAAGAAGCAAAGTCCAGGCTCCAGTTGTCTGGGATAAGCCTTGTCTAAAGAAAATATGTATCTGGCTTCTGTATTTTTCATTCAGGCCCATGTTGTGAACTAGAAGAAATGCAGATTTTATTTTCTAATTAAAAAATCTAGGGTTGTTCAAGAAAGTTCTGAAGATCTCCAGCTTATGCTGTGCTGTATGGAGGACTTTGAGCCCTCATACCTGTTCTTGGAAGGATATTTGTGTAGAGGTTAAGCCCCAAATTTCCTGCTACAAAAAGAACTTTAGTAAGCAAATACCAGGAATCTAGAGGTTTATCCCTGCTCAGCTGTCACTGAGGTGATGCTTGTGATGATCCAGCACGGGGCTCATGCACGCTTGGGTGGCACTGACCAAAGTGCCCAAAATCTGATCCCTCTGAACTTCAAAGAGGTCCAAGCCCTGATGTAGCTGCAGGGATGCTCACCTGATCCCAGGACCCCTAAAACTGTTCTTATCATGGCCCAATTTATAGAGACTGGCTATCCAAACCTGGAGCAGGAGACACCAGAAGTGTCCTGGGCTGTGGCTACCCCATCCCTGGAAGTGTTCAAGGCCATTTTGGGTGGAGCTCTCAGCAGCCTGGTCAAGTGGAAGGTGTCCCTGCCCATGGCAGGAGATTGGAACAAAATGATCTTTAAGCTCTTTTCCAGCCCAACTCATTCCATGATTCTACTCTACACACTGTAACTTCCCCAGAAGGGTATTCTGGTTTTCCAGAGATCTTCATGACCACAGGTGGACACACTTTCCAATGAGGAAGGTGTTTTATTTTTTTCCTAGCAGAAAATCCCCTAAAATCCCGTCAATTTTAGTTTGTAAGCAGAAAGTAAGGGAGTTGCTGTCAGCAAGAAGGTTCATTCATCTTAAAAGGACATTCCAGCCAAATTATATAATGAAAGAGGTGATAAAACCCACCTGCTTTTTGACTCCAGGTTTCTGTTTCTTTTTAAATCAGATCAGTGTATTAAAGCTATTCAGACTTTTTTTTTTTTTTTTTTTTTTTTTTTTTTTTTTTTTTTTTTTTTTTTTTTTTTTTTTTTTTTGTGTGTGTGTGGAATTTTTGGGCCAGATCTGTATCTGTTCCAAGTGGGAAGAGGCATGTCCATCCAGGAACCATAATTTCATCATGCTGTACATCCCTTTTCACTACAATCTCAGGGGAAGCAGATTTCTCTTGGGTTTTATGGGGGATGAAATCAAAGCAGGAGACTTTCCTAAAATTTGCCAGAGATGAGGGAAGAGGCTGGGAGAACAAGCAGAATATCCAATCACTCCCTGCCCTCTGGCAGTGGGAAGACATTCCCTGTGTCCTGTCCCTGCATCCCTTGTCCCAAGTCCCTCTCCAGCTCTCCTGGAGCCTCTTTAGACACTGGAAGGGGCTCTGAGGTCTCCCCAGGGCTTCTCTTCTAAAGATTGCTGCAATTCCCAGCTGACCACGGAGCAGGGCCCTTCCTGGAAGGATGTCCACATCCAGTGAGAAAGGACCCATTTTGGGGGTGTTTTTTGTTTGATGGTGACAGACACAGCAGGGAGTTGGGCTGGCTGAGTCCTGAATTAAGGATAAATATAAAAAAACCTGCATGTGAGCAAAATAGAGAGTGGCTAATTTGGTTTCAAGGGCTCTAAACGCCTCTGTGCCCGGAAGTGTGTTGGGAATTTAGGGAACAGAGATGTCACACCCTGGAAATGCAGCCCTGATAAAGCTGGCCTGGGTGAGAAGTGCAGCTCTTGGCAGAGCCAACTCCATTGCAGAGTCTGGGACACTCAAGCAAAGAAGGTGGCAGAGGCCAGGGACAAGGGAGGACTTAGAGGAAAACTGGATAAAACTAAATAACGGTGGGACAAGACTCTAGAGAAAAATCCAAGGATAAGAGATGGTTCTTAGTTAAGAAGAATTAAGTTCACAGCTCTTCTAGCACTTAGTTAAGAACTACCCTAATTAGGAATGAGTATTGCTTCAGCATGGCATGAGGAGGATCAGCTGTAAGGAGGAGGTGATGAGTTGTGTTTGGTACTGGACCAACAAATCCTGCTCCCTTAAAACTGACAAACTCTATAATCAAGACAGAGACCTTGCTGAGAAAGAGGTAAAACCTTTAAAAGTCCCTTGCAACCCACATTATTTTGTGATTTTATGGAAATAAGTGAAGGGACTGGCCCAGGGCTAAGCAGTGAGTCAGTGGTGGAGTCAGGGAGGGGGCTGAGGTGCCTTGGCTCCTGCTGGTTGTACCGACCTGGCTCAGGACCCAGAGAGGAGCAATGACAATAAATAATGAGAAGGATTGGTTTTTTTTTACTCTTTCCTTTTTCATGACACTCTTGGAGACTCACACAAGTGAACAGACCTGGATCTTTTAATGGAAAGGATGGTCCCTGCTCCAGGGAGACAATTTCACTGGGGTTTGTAGGAGATTTTGGGACATCCCCCTAGGAAAAAAAAAAAAAAAAAAAAAATTCTGGGAATGGAACTACTTTGTGGCTTTTTCATTGCTGTTCCCTTTGTACAGTGGTGTTGAGCATAACAGGCTGGTTTTTAACAAATCTTCCAGGCATTTGATGTGAGCCCAGGGGAAAAGTGGGAAGGAGAGCTGTAAAATGGCAAGCCCTGGCTGTCTCTGCTCCCAGCCTTTCCTCGGAGTTAGATAAGAGCAGCAGCAGATAAGAGGAAAAGCGGGTCTTTAATTCAGTCAGAATTTCACTTAGTGTGAAGGAAAACATCTAATAAGAGAATTAGACTAAGCCAGGAAATTACCTCTTAAACCTGAGCTCTCCTGTGCTGGCACAGCCAGCATTTTATATAAATACATATCTACACATCTGCCTTTCTCAGCACCACCATAAAACCCTGCTCTTAGCAGAGTGGCTGAGAAATTCTTTTAAACTCATAAACCCAAGCCAACACAGCTTTTTCAGCTACATGGGCTGGAGCCTTTTTCCAGGTCTCTCCCAGTGTCAAATATTCCCAGTCTCCAAAGACACCTGAAGCCAACAGAGCCATGATCTCCCTTTGCCCAGAGGCGCCCACCCAGCCCATTTTGGGCTCCCCAGAGAGAGCCCTTGGCCAGGTGTGGCCACAATGGGGTTTTAAGTGATGCATACCCCAAATGAGGAGGCACCATCAAGGCTTTGCATTGAGCAGAAGCTTTTGGGGAGGCTGAGGAGGGATCAGGCTTTGTGTCTGACTCTTGTTGGAGACCTGGATCCCACGTCAGGGAAGAAGAAAGCTACATCTGCCCTGCCTCTCCTCTCATTCATCCAGCCCTGGGTGTTTGCTGGTAGAAAACAACATTCCTTCCATGAGGGCAGTGGTGTAGGATTGACACAGGGATATCAATGGGGTTTGGGGAGATCTGCCATGAAGGATCAGCACAAGGAATATCACTGGGGTTTGGGGAGATCTGCCATGAAGGTGGAGTGTGAAGGAAAACATCTAATAAGAGAATTAGACTAAGCCAGGAAATTGCCTCTTAAACCTGAGCTCTCCCATGCTGGCACAGCCAGCATTTTATATAAGTACATATCTACACATCTGCCTTTCTCAGCACCACCATAAAACCCTGCACAGCTCAAGGAATATCACTGGGGTTTGGGGAGATCTGCCACGAAGGATCAGCACATGGAATATCACTGGGGTTTGGGGAGATCTGCCACGAAGGATCAGCACATGGAATATCACTGGGGTTTGGGGAGATCTGCCATGAGCAGCCCATTCATGGCAAGGAGGTGATGCTACATCATGAGGATAATTTGGTTTGATAAAAGACCTTTGGATGTTCCTGTATTGTCCCACCTGGGAGCTGGCAAATCACTCTGATTCATTTTTGGATTTGGGGAGGGAGATACATCCAAATATCCATTCCCATATCCCATATCCATATCCCTTGGGGTCTTCTCGGTCTGCATCTCACTTGGATGTGTTCTCCTGACCCCTCCACCAGCAGCTGCTGAGAGGGCCCTGCAGCTTTGTGTCACTTAGGCCAGGGAGATCAGAATTGTGGCAGGCTAGCATTAAAACCTGGCCAAATTCCACTCTGTTTCTCCATTTCAGGCTCCTGAGCTCAGTTCTCCTGAAGATGTCAGGCAGAAAGGAAATCCTGGGCAACCTCTGGGTCATTCCTTATCCAAAATGAGTGAGTTTGATTAGTGATTTACATTTAATTTCTTCCATCCTCTGGTCCTCAGAGGCTTTAGGTGGGAGATCCAGGCTGATTGTGGTCTTTCCTTCCTTTATTTTTTCATTTCAAGTTATGCTTGTTACGGAAGTCCAGGTGCTTTTAGAAGTAAAGCAGTTTTCTCCTGGGACACTGACATCTAATTAAAGGTATCAGGAGCTACAGTGTCTCCTCTGAGAAGTCCTGGTTTGTGAAAAGGATCCCAGTCTTTTATTTGGATCTGTTTCTGGATTGATTTTAGGCTGCAAACTTCTCAGGCTTTGAGTTGTCTTAGTATCCCGATCATCTACTGCAAAGGAGTCCTGTATGCTGAGGGGCAGAGATTGCTGCAGCCATACAAACTTTAGGAATATTTATTTTGTACTATAAACATGAAATATTGCTCACTAACATAAATAATTATATCAGAAAAATAAGAATATGGTGGCACATCTTTGGTAGAGCACACAGAGAGGTGCCAAGGGTTGTGCTGAACGAGAAGTGGGGATTTGGGGTTTAAATGGGGATTTTAATTCCGTCCTTTTTTCTGGTCACTGAATGCTCATGGACTTTAAGCATCCCCAGCATCCTGTGGACACCTCCACGAGACTGAGAGCACCCAGGCAGCTTCTTGCAGCACCTGGGGCCAGTGCAGAAGAAGGAGACATTCTCTGTGCACCTAGCAAGGAAAGGTAAAGTGGAGCTCGCTGTGAGCTGATGCCGAGATAGCAGCTCAGTATCTAAACAGGTAACACCCAATTACAACAGAACTGTGTTGACTTACACTTTCCCTTATCAAAAGAATCAGGTATTCATGTAAATCACAAAAGAGTTTGATGGATGCCAGTTCACTCCGAGCCCCACACCAAGGAACAAGAGCCTAGTTAAACAAAATGTATGTTGCCCTTATCTTTAAGCTGTGACTATTGCTATGAAATAAAAAACTATAAAAGAAAAGTGCCTTATCGTGAGGTTTATAATTCCTTAATGTTCTCCAGAGGCTGGAATCAGCCCCTTGGGACCACTTTCTGAGCCCCACAGAAGTCATTTTCTTGCAGACAGATGATCTTTCCTTATCACGTGTTGTCTTGGCAATAAAAAAGTCTCTTTCTGAAGATGCATGTTTAGACTGAGCCGGGAGAAGAAACAAAAGGAAAAGAAGGGGCAGCTAAATTGGTCTTAATTCTGATGCTGGCCTGAAAGTAAACAATGTGGTTCAGGGACAATCTTCATTGGAGCCTCCTGGGCCTGGAAGCGTGGCATGGGAAGCACATGTGGTCAGGAGCCTTCAGACAGCCCAGCTGGAGACTTGTTCGAGCCCAGTCTGATGGCCATGGCTAATCAGCCTCTCTTATCACATTTACTGGGAGATGGGTGATGCCAATAAAATCCAGCCAGGCTGAGCACACTTAGAGGAGCCCAAGAGTTTGTTGTTAATAGATGCCTGTGGCTCATGGAAAGCCAGCTGGCCCCTCTGCTCTCCTGCCTGGGCACTGGTGGGACTCCAGATTTGGGTTATTCCTAAGTTTCCTGTGGAGATCCTGAGCTGTGTCAGGAATGATGGGCAGGATCCACATGATTTTATTGGTATTTAGTTATTGGTAGTTAGTATTTAGTTACATTATTTTGTGTCCAGGTGCTGTGTTTGAGCTCCAGGCTTTATTAACATGGCAACTGGAATCTCCAAGGGTGACAATGAAATCAAGCTGTGCTTTGCACTAGGCCTAAGCTGAGCCCTGACTTTGCCAAACATGGAAAACTGGAATGTGTAACTTGTGACAGTGATGAACTGTGCTCACACTTCCTTCCTCCAAACTGGAAAGAGATATTGGTGGAAAAAGATGAGATGGAGTTGACCTTGCAGTGAAACGTAATAGATTTGCATATACATATATGATAGACTCAGATATACATATATAATAATATGAATTATAAAATAATATTGATATAAAATAATAGAAAATAATAGAAAAGATTACAGGTGATGGATATCCAGAACCAGAATCAATATGGATTTCTTTAAATCCTTATCTTCAAATATTTTCCCTTAAGAAGCACCTGGGTATCTACAGCCTTGTCTGCTTCTGCATCCCAGTAGTTTAACAGAGATTTTACACCACTGTGGGACGCAGTCCTGTCTTGGAGACCTTACAGCTTAAAAAAATAGATATTTTTCTATAACCTGATAATTTAAGGTAGTTTTCTCTGTTGATCAATACAAAGTTCAATAGATCCTTCAAACCCAGCACCAAAGGCACAGGACCCAGACATGAATGCCAGGCACTTTTCCAGCTGCTTGCCCTCCCTGCAGACTCCCAGACTCCAGTGAGCGCCTCCCCAATCTCTGCAGCAGCTGCTTCCCCCGCCTGCTCTGGAGGGAGCCTTGGACTCCAGGTCCTTGGTGCTGCAGCTTTGAAGGTCCTTCCTTGTACCTGTGTGAATCTGAGCATGGAAAACACCCCGGGGTCAGGTGCATCCCTCCCTGATCCACATCCAGAAGAGATGGGAGAGCTCTGGTGCTTATTTGGATGATGGGAGCAGGGAGCAGGGATTCCCTCTTTTCCCAGGCTGATTTGAATTCCTGACATGGACACGGGTTAATCACAGAATCTCAGAATGGTTTGGGTTGGGAGGGACTTAAAGCTCACCCAGTTTCAACCCCCTGCCATGGGTAGGGACTTCCACTATCCCAGGTTGCTCCGAGTCATGTCCAACCTGGCCTTGGACACTTCCAGGGATCATGGGGCAGTCAGAGATTCTCTGGACAACCTGTGCCAGGGCCTTACCACCCTCACAGGGAAGAATTTCTTCCAGAGGGCTGGAATTTTGAGAGACAATTGCTTGGCACCTTCACCAGCTGCCTTCTCCTTGCCTTGCTGGTGCTCCCAAGCCTGCCCTCATTTCTGAACCCCTATAACCTCATGAAGCCCCTGCATTACAAGGTGCACAACAAGAAAAGTAAAGAATTCAAAGTGTTCTTTGGAGAACAATAGCAGGAGACTGCCCTTCAGGTACACCTCAGGAAGCCAAGTGGCCTCTGCACAGGCTTTGCAGGATTGTTTCCTGTCCCTGAGGCCCTCATTTGTGGAGTGCATGGCACCATTTGAACTTCCCTCCCATTTCACTCCATCACTAGACCTGAAATTCTCCACCCAGGTGCAGAGACCTGGTGAGCTGAAGACATCAACCTGGAAAAAGGGGAGCAGGGATGTGATTGCACAGCCATTGGCATGGGAGGGGGCTCGTCCCCAGGTGTGCAAATAAAGCTCATCCCTGGCATCTGCTGGGAACACAGCTGAGCAGGGATTCACTGACTTTATCTCCTGACCTCTTGCTCCCTGCCCTGAGTATCCAAATGCTCTGGGTCCAAGTGCATTCCAGCCAGCCTGGACGGGTCCTATGCCACAGGCAATGAGACTCTTCAAGAGATCCCTGTGGAGGGATGCTGCTTCCTAAAAAAACCACATTTTCACTGAGCCCCACAGGAAGACAATCCTGTGGATGCATCTGCAACACCCCCGGATCTTGTACCAGCACATCTGCACCATCTGGGCTCACAAACTGCACACAGAGGGTCAGGTCAGATCCTCTCTCAAACAGCAGCAGTTAAAATGCCATAAAACAGCTTGGGAACCCCCCACCACCCCATGTGTGTTGCAGAAGCATCTTTAACTGGGCTGGCTGATGGTCTTCTTCAGCATCCTCAGCCAGCAGTGCTCCATGTGTCATCCAGCAGCCAAAAGAAATCCCAGAAGCCCATGGCCCCACCTCGCTGCCTCTCTGCTGTTCACACGTGTCGCTTCTGCTTCGTTTTTCTGGCAAGGGAGGTAAAAATAGCTCGTGCGAAAATTATTTATTTTGTATTAATAGCTCGGAGTCAAAGCCTCAGCAGACACTTGGAATAAACAGGATCACTCAAAATACAGTTGTTTGAAATCAGAGCTTTGCTCTGACCCTGGGGTTTCCAACCAAAGCCAGAAAATTGTATATATAGAATCCCTTATTATTTTTCCCCGCTGTTAATCCCCAGTACAACAAGGCCTTGCTTGTAGCCAAAGGACTTTGACCAGGATGATTAAGGCAACATTTCATGCAGCTCTTGCACGCGTGGTTGTGGAGGTGGTCGAGATGTAAAATAATCCTCCCTATCTGACTAATAACCCCCTTTGCACTTCCAGTGCAATTTGTATTTAAGCACATCCCGTTTCTCCCCAGCCATTCCTCTCCTTTCATTCCTCCTCCAAAAAAATTATTTTTCAGTGCAGGCGGCTGTTGGGTGAAAAACAGTTTTGGAAGAAGTTTACTGAACTTGTTTTCTTGAGAAAGAAGGAGAAACACTCACTTTTGTTTTTTGGTTTTCCTTCCTCTTTATTTTGTTTTCTTTTACTCCCTGTCCTGCACGCTCAGTTTTCCAGGGAGATAAAAGGAAGAAAAAGGGGAAATAAAACAATGAGTGAGTTTGTATTTTTATCTGTCTTCAGTGTGGTTTTCCTCTCTTCCCTTTTCCCCCCAAAATAATGGAAATAATCCCAGATGAAAATTAGGGCACCTCAGCTAATTTAAATTATTGTGCAATATTGACTACAGCCATTAGTGAATCCAACTCTTTAATTATGATAAATAATTATGATTATTGCTACTGATGGATTAATTAAGGCATGAAAGGGAAAAAGATTCAATGCAGGGGCTAATGTAGACCTGGAGAAACCCTGTTTCAAGTCCACGAGCTCCTTTAGGACCCCAAATCATCCATGTGGCCACTTTTTATCTCATTTCTTTGTGAAATGGGGCTGAGCAGCACACAGGGTCTTGCAGGGTCTCACAACACGACGGTGCAGGCAAAGCAGAGGCAACCAGGCAGAGACAAAGATATTTCCCCCCTTTGCAAAACATGATCATTCCATCTGCAATTTAAAGGCTTCCGAGGGGTGAGCACTGGCTTTGCCCAGCGCCCCCTCCACCCTGCAGCATCCCTGAGGAAGGTGGCTCCTGCAGGGCTGCTGAGCCTTCACACTTGCTCGGGCTCTTGGGAAGCCTCAGCCAGCGGCTCTCCCGATCCCAGCCAGCTGCCATAATCACACATTGTTCCCTCGCCGTCCCGCGGCACTTGGAAAATGTCAAATGTGGGAGTCCGGCAGCCTTAGGTTCGAGTAAAAAACTCCCAAACATATTTGGAGGGCCGCCAGCACTTTGCAAACCCTCTGCAAACTCAGATAAGGGGCGACCTTGCAGCCTCGCGGGGTAGGCCAGGAGTTTATAAACCCTGAGCTTGCTTGGGCTGAGCTTTCCCAATATTGTGACCATCCCGTCCCCTCCCAGCATCGCCCGGCGAAGGCGGCGTGCGAAAGCTGGGGCTGCTGGCCACGGTGACCTTCAGCAAGGCGTCCAAGGTGGAAGAACCCGCGGGAGATGTGACGTCCAGAGCTGGCAGGGACAGGACTCCCCCGTGGAGGGGAGGCAGAGGCTGCCTGGGACTGGATCCGACAGAGCCGAGTGAGCAAACGCAGTGCACGGTTGTGTTTCAGACATTGTCCCCAAAAAACCCGTTTTGGGGATTTTTGCAGTCCCTAAAAATGTGGCTGGGGAAGAGTGGCAAGCGCTGCTTGGTGAGGAGGGGGAGGAAAAGTTGAGTTTGGGGCTTCGTTTTGAACCGTAACGAAATCTAAACATTTTGAAATTCTTCCCCAAATGACAAATAATGTCAAATACTGAGATAGCACCGGCCTGGATTTGAGCCGCGAGGCACCTTCTTATAGTCCTAACTTCTGATAAAAAGGATGGAACAGAGTCAGGAAAACTTTCCTCTCCTTCCCCTCATTATTTTTCTTTAAAAAAAAAAAACCAACCTCAGCGAAATCAGCAATGTCTCCTGAAATGTTCCAGTTTGGATGGGAGAGCCTTGCACAGCAGGAAATGTTTCCCTCTGGGCTTTCCTGGCCAGCTCTGGCTGCACGTTCCAGCTGAAGGTCCAGCCTGGGCATGGCAGCTCAGATCAGGGTGGGCAAAGATCCCCTACCCCCACAAAAATCGACCCTCAGGGGGTTGATACCTGAACCCCCATTAATTAAAAGGGTTAATTAGCTCAGAGGCAGCACAGTAGCTGTGTAAGTGAAGGATGTGTGTCCTTAAGCCAGTGTTATTAATCTTTTTTTCCCCCTCTTTTCCCATTTGCTTTAAACTTGAGGCTTTCTGCTGAAACCTTTGTGGCTCACTTAACCAATATTTATGCATTTTTGATCCATGAATCCTTACAAATCCTTTCCCCCTCCATCCTTACTGCAGAGCTGTATGTGGGTGAATTATTTCTCACCCATCCATACATCATCTGGTCTGTTTGCTGTTTGTTTCTTACTTGCAAACACATTTGTTTTCTCTCCAGGTCAAATAAGTCATGTGAAAATGTCAGTGCATGAATTACCTGTGAACTATTTACCCCCTGCATCCCACCTGGGACCCCCTGAGCTTCCCAATGCACATCCGGTCACCTGAAACACCCAGAAAGTTTTTGGGTAAAGCAGGATAAATGGCCAGGAAAACCCCCAGGTGGATTCTTGTTTACTTTCACATTCATAAGAAAATCAAGAGCTGTTTTCCTGGTTGTATTCTCAGCTCCAAAACCTAAGAAAACTCTATGATTTTATAGGGGGAAAAAATACTCTCAGCCACCTTTTGGGGCTGCTGGTCCTTAATCTCTCTCAGGTGATGAAAGTTTGTTGTCTGGCTCTCAAACTTGAAGGAAAATTTAACAGCAACAATAATAATAATAATAATAATAATAATAATAACAACTACAACAACAATAACAATAACAACAATATCTATATAATATATAATAGATAAACTTATTATTATTATTATTATTATTATTNCCACCTTTTGGGGCTGCTGGTCCTTAATCTCTCTCAGGTGATGAAAGTTTGTTGTCTGGCTCTCAAACTTGAAGGAAAATTTAACAGCAACAATAATAATAATAATAATAATAATAATAATAATAATAATAATAATAATAATAATAACTACAACAACAATAACAATAACAACAACAATATCTATATAATATATAATAGATAATATATAAACTTCTTATTATTATTATTATTATTATTACTACTATTATTTCTCTGTTTCTTTTTCCACTGTGCCCTGCAGGCAGCTCCATGCCCCAGCCCTCCCCGGGCAAAGTGCACACTTGGGGGTAATAAACCCCAGCCTATGTGACATGGAAACAACTCCTTCCTTATTTTCCTTTCCAGAAGGGTGAAGAAAAGACCTGTATCCTCCAGATCCCTCCAGCTGCTCTCATCCTAAGGGGAGGAGATGATGCAGGTTAGGGAGTTAAATACCCCCAAACTGGGGGGTTTATAGGATGGTAAAGCAAATCTCCAGGATAAGTATGGAGGGTCACCAAATGGGAGAAAAGATCATTTCTGGGCAGGCACCTGCTTCTCCCCTTGTCCAAATCAGCCTGCCTTGGTGCCCTTTTTTTTCCCATTTTTTCTCCCCGTTTTTTTCCAGCTCTCTCCATGCCATCGGTGGAGTGTTCAGCAGTTAATATCCTTCTGTCTCCAATTGTGCCTGGAGAGGTGTAACGTTTGATAAGCCCCATTTAACTTGGCTGTACTACATTGTTTAAATAATTCAAATACAGATTGGCCCTTTAGAAGGATTTCTGCTCTATTGACCCTGCTGGTCATGAGTTACCAGGAAGTCAGGGAGGGGCTTCTAGAGCTGAAAGCCTGGAAAAAAAAAAAAAATCAATTCCACCTCTTTAGTGCCCCAATCACACCCCATTATTCCCTGGTAATTGCAGGGCTGCTTTGCTGTTAACTCTTTGGGAACAATATGGAAAAAGGGGAAGCAAGAAGGGTTTCCTCTCCAGTGAGGTCCTAATCTGCTGGAGCGTGTCATGTCCTTATCACTGGAGTTTGGGTGAATAATTATTTACAGGTAAAAGTGTCAAATTGCTTTGTGTGTTATTTTTTCTCCCTCTTCCCTCACAATACCTGATTTGCTGGAGGTTGTTTGAGCTGCAGAACTTGTAATACTTTAATTTTTCCTGCTTATATTTATTTTTCTCTGTTCATTGAGCCATCAGAAATAAGGAATGGGATGAGGAGTTAGTTCTGATTAGTGCTTGTCTTTCATGCAAGGAGCCCACCAGGTCCATTTGCTGCACAGACACATTACAAATCCTACTCAATAACTTGTGGAAAAGCAGAAGGAGAGGTGGCCATGTAGGAGTAGGACAAAGCAGCCAGAATATTGGCCTTGAGCATGTGATGTCCCCACTGCAGATGGTTCAGAAGGGATTTACTCTGGTCCCATAGAAAACAGACCCATGGGGAGCTGTAGTACCTCTTTTGTATTGATTTCATCCAAAAGAAATCCATGATTTTAGGCACAGTCAGAGGGGAAAATGTTGAAGGCTCAAAACAGAGTTTGAACTGTGGTGGTGCTTCAGAAATGAACTGGTTCAATCCCAAAAGATGTGCTTCATTCTTTGACAGCTAGAAAAAAACCCAAACTTTGCATGCCTAAAAATGCCAGATAATAAAAATGTCTTTTCTATTTTGCTGTCATGAACAGGTGAAACCTGCCCTGACAAGAAGGAGATTGTGATCCTGGCACCTTCGCCTTGTGAGATTTCATTAATTAGGCAGAGAACCCAAAATCAGTTAAAAATGCCCCAAATCCCACCTCTGGCATGGTGCCTTCTACCTTCCTTCAAAATCCTTGAGCTCATGCTCCTCCTCCTTGACACGAGGCCAACAAGACAGGACCCAGGGCTGAAAAGTTCTCAGGACGTGACGCACAAAAATCCATCCTTCCTTCCTGGTGTGGGAAGGCTAAAAGTCACCCACCCCATCCTCCAGCCTGGTCTGGCTTGGGGCAAAAGCCAGGGCCTCACCCTGTCACCCAACAGGGCTCCTGGGGTGGCACTGGGTGAGGAGATGCCAGCTGGGGTGGAAAACTTGAGGTGATGGGGAGCTGAGCACGCTTGTTGAGGCTGCTGAGTCCCCACCCCTTTCACAAATGGTCACCTTATCACAGGGCACTGTTTATCCAGGAACAGGGGACAGAGGACAGGGAGGAGCAGCATCAGCCTCCACTCTGGGTCACCACACCAGAGGCTGCTCAGAGTCCATTCAGAGATGGGTGGGATTCTTGTCCCAGCTGCTTCTCCTGGGATGTCATTCCAGACCCTCTGTAGGAGCCATCTCCTAATGCTCAAGTGGCATTTCCCAGGCTCACACGTGTCTTACAGCACTGGGGTATCCCTGCTACCTTCCTGAAAGGTATTTTGGATTGACTTGTTGGTCCAACCCATGGATTTCAGGGTGTGGACAAGGATGAGGTGACATCTCAGGGTAACCAATGCAGCAATGTCCATCCTGGCGAGTTTACAGCACTTAATCCAGCAGGTGATGATTTCCAGGGGATGTTACAGAGCAGAAGCCGAATTTTGGTGTGCTGAATTGTCCTCAGGAGGTGCCACTGCCTCTTCCCTCACCATGGAGAGCCTACTGAGCCTCTCTGGTTAGTTTAACTGGCTAAACAACTGCTTACAGGTCAAGAGCTTGAAAATCTTCCTCACTCTGAAGGCCGGAACACATTTCTCTGCACATTTCAGAGACTAAAACACCCAGAAGCAAGACAAGAGGGACATGGCACTTCAGGACCTGGTTTAGAGGTGGACCTGGCCTTGCTGGGTTAATGGCTGGACTCGATAATCTTAGAGATCTTCTCCAACCTTAATGATTCCATGATTCCGTAATTCTAGGGTGGTTGGTGTTGCCATGGAGATGCCAAGTTCCAACTCAGGGTATTCTATGATTCTATGATTCTGTGAAGTTGGGGGAAATCCTACCTGCTTCAAGCAGCAGCAGGGACATTTGCCTGTGGTGTTTTGTGTCCCCAGGGTGTGTCTGATGGGTTCTGTGCTGCTCAGAGCAGAGAGAATCCCATTGCAGATGTGCACAGCTGCAGGGGAACCACAGCTCAGGGGAGATGCAGAACCGCCGTGGTGTGAGTGCAAGCAGCACCTGAAATGTGAAACAGAGTGAAGAGGAAGAAAAGTCTGTGGTAGTTTTTCAGTATTTGGGGCTTTCAAGGCATTTTAAAGTGGTTAGGTGCTTGGCCCCTTACTGGAATAGGATGTCGATGTCGTCAGGTGCAAATACCAAAACAAATTCCACAAGAATTCAGGAAAACCCTGGATACAGAGTAAGGGAACGGTATCCTAACTGGAGTAACTTACCCTTATCTCTGAAGAGACTCCTGGGACCATGATTTTAGACAAAGCAGAGCCAATACTCACCTCCTCCCCCTCTCTGAGCTGCGAAGGGTTAAAGGGTGGGGGAGTCGTTTGATTAATAGATGTCGTGTGAACGAGCACATTTGCCTGTGACTGCATTCCTGGGGCTTTCGGCGGGGCGATAAGCTGTGACCAAAGTCCTCGGGCTCTGGGCAAGGAGAGCAAACAGGGCCCCAATGGAGCAGTTATTAATTCCAGCCTTGCGTCTCCCAGGGCTGTCTCTCAGCAACGGGGCTCCCCGGGAAGCCTTTCACACACCAATCGATACAACTCACCTCTCCCCTTGCCCTTTTCATCCTCATTCCCCCTTCTTTTGCCCTTTCCATCCTCATCCCCCCTCCTTCTGCGTGCTTGCCCTGGTCTCCTTCCATGCCAGGACCTCCCGCTCTGGGACCCTTTCCCATGGGCATCACGGGAAGGGGAGGATGATATTCCCATTAGGGTGATGGAACGACCCAAAGTGATGCTGTAGTTGTCCCATCCTGTGTCTCCCCTGTTTTTTTTCTGCAGTGGGGATGGAATTTTTGGGACCAAAAAAGAGGAATTCGGCAGTAATATTTCCCAAGAGCATACAAACCCTTCTGCTCCCATGGAAAGACATGGTCTGAGGGTCATTGCTTTACTTCAAAATACATTTATAAAACAAACACACCTGATTCAGAATTTTGTTGGGTGAAAATTTTCCTTTTCCCTCAGTTGCAAATTGATTCAAGCCACAAGTGGTCATTACAAGTCTAAACTTTGGCATGAAAACACAGATTGAAAATGAAACTCCTTTCCCTTCCCTGAAAAGCAAAACAAACTGAATCAGCCTGGACCTTTCAATTTGCTGGTGTTCAGATAGAACATTGGCATCCTTGCACACATACTTTCACAAGGGTGTATTTTTAGTGGCAGCAATTGCTGCATGGAGGATTTCTACGTGTCACAATTTGGGGCAAAAAGTAGGTTTCTGGTTGCTGACATCTCTCCTAACCCCACATCTGCTCTCTGGATGTTGGTGGTGGCAATGGTCAGACCAGGAGGTGTCTCCTTCAGGAAAATAATTTTCTTGAGGTGGGCCAAGACATTTGGTAATGGTTTTGGGAAGATTGGACTCCAGGCCACTTTGTCATTTACAATTTTCCAGTCTCGGGGCAGGAAGTAGGACAGGGGTTAATGGTTTTAAACTAAAGGAGGGTTGATTTAGGTTACATATAAGAAAGAATTTTTTATTATGAGGGTGGTGAGACCCTGGCACAGGTTGCCCAGAGAAGCTGTGGCTGCCCCATCCTTGGAAGTGTTCAAGGCCATGTTGGGCAGGGCTGGGAGCAACCTGGGACAGTGGAAGGTGTCCCTGCCCATGGCATAGGGTGGAATGGGGTCAGCTTTAAGTTACCTTCCAGCCCAAACCATTCTGTGACTCTGTGATTCCACAATTCCATGTGGTTGGTGCTGTATGAAAACAAGATGTTTTCAAGGTATGCCAAGCTGATCACTTCCAAAACAAAGTCAGCTTTTTAAGCCAGCCTGTTTTCCATAAAGAATCCAATTTCAGATTTCATAATAAATATTATGGAAGCTTTCTGGCATTACAGAGCATCACAACAGATCTGTATTCCCACCTAAGCAGGCAGAAGTCATGGAAAGGAACCACCTGCAAGTGACAGCACCTTTGCTCTGAAGAAAACTGATTCACACCTGAATAATTTTTAAATCCTTGAGGAGAGAAGTTGGGATCACACCAGAGTTTGATCCAAACCACAGCTGTCCTCCTTTCCCATATCTCCTTCAGAGGCCATGGTGGTGTACAAGATGCCAGGACCACAGACCTACAAAGGGTTTGGAGAAGGGAGACAAGGTATCTTAACATTTGATTATAAGCAGCAAGCCACAAGCTTTGTGCCTAACCCTTGATTGTCATGGAGAAAAAGTAAAATGAGATGTCCAAAGACTCAAAACTGATCCTGTACTGAGAAACGGAGAATTAAATGCCTGATTGGGACTGTAAATGTGTTCCAAGCTATTGGGTGAGAAATGTGATAATTTTGAGCAGAAATTACATTTAGCACTGATAATTTTTACAGGATTCACTGCAATGAATATGTTTCCATATTAAAGAGTAACAACTGTATTAATAATAATAATAATAATATTAATAATAATAATAACTAAACAAATAGGTTTTCCCTGTTTAAAAAAATTAAAAAAAAAAAAAAGTAGTTCTGTGGAAGAATTCCCAGCAGACTCGAGTAAGCCTTATATCTGTGGTAGCAGATATGGTAAAGGCATACTGAGGTCATCTAATCCAAGGGCCGGAAACCCTTCAAGGGTTCAGTGCCAGACTGTATTTTTCTTCCCCGGCAGAAACTCAGCAGTCTCTGTCTCTCCTGGAAAAGGGTGAGGATCCTATAAGGGTGGGATCCTGCCTCTCCAGATCTAAACTGTCTGCAGCAGCCCAGCTGCCCTCTCCAGGGTTTATCCTCATAGCTCCTCTCACAACACATTTCCCAGCCTTGGGATATCATAGAATCATGGAATATTTCATGTTGGAAGAGACCCACAGGGATCATTGAGTCCATATTCCACTCAATTTCCAGTTGCTGGACAGAAAACTGAGTCACTTGTGTTCCCTTTGCTTTCCAGCCCCATGAGGGCCTCTCGGCTGCTCTGTTGCATCTTCAGTGAGGAAAACCATCTTAAACCCTGAATTTAGGCTCCTGGAACTTGCAGCTGAATCCCTTCCCAATATTTTAGGATGAGAAACCCAGGAAGAGAAACACTGTGCATTTGCTGAGTTAAAGGATCTCCCCAGAGGTTTTGTACTGTGGAAGGTAAAGGATGTTTCACGAAGACCCCAATGTCCCCAGGGACATCAATTAGGAAATCCCTCTGGTGTCAGAAGGTCTTTGAGGATCTGGTCTGGAAACTCTTGTGTTTCATAACTATTCCCACCAAAGCATTTCCAAAATGGAAGGTGGAACTTTTTAATCTTGGAGATCTTTTCAAACCTTGCTGATTCTGTGGTTCCATGAAAAAAGACAACCATGGGACATCTGCAGGAATTTGCAACCAGACCCAGGCTGTTCTCCTTCCTGAAATCCCAAACCTACCTCACACATCCCTTCTCCCTGAGCTTCTGAAGCCTCTTCCCCAACCACTTCTCCAGTTAACACAACACAACTTCCACCTTTCAGAGCCAGATCTAAGAACCAGTGAGGTCAGGGGAGGGAAATGGGTCAGCATTTTTAATCCTCCAGCAGCTTTGATCACCCTCCTCTTGTGGGCTGCACTTCAACACTGCAGAGCCCTTCTTCAAGTAGTTTTTGAGTCAAAGGGATCACGGATTCTTCTGGAAGAGAGTGGCTTTTCCAGGGATTCCTTCTTTCCTGCAGGGGTGATGCATTTCATTGTGTGGAATGGTGTTTTCTCCTTGGAAAATTTCACAATCTGTGTTCATTAAAGATCTCCCATGGGAACAGAGGTGTTCATTGGTGTTCCAGATCAGATAATGAATTTCTCCCATGGAGAAACTCCATCTCCCTGGAGTTTCCATGCAAAGCCAGGCATCTTCTCCTGCTCTGTCCCAGAGGTGATCATGCAGGCAGACTGCAATCCCTCATCCGTGCCCATGTGTGCAGAGTGGGGCCCATGTCTGCCTCAGGCAATTCCCTCAGGGAATGGGGATTTCCAGCAGGATACTGAGTTTTGAGAAAATGGAGATCAGCCTCTGACACATTGATTGCCTCAAGGCCAGGTTGGATGGGGCTTGGAGCAATCTGGTCTAGAAGAAAGTCTCTGCCCATACTGGGGGGGTGCAATGAGATGATTTTTAAGGTCTCTTCCAGCCTGAATTTTTCCATGATTCTATGATCCAGAGACCTCTACAAACCAATGCAACCCAGGGCACAAACTGTACCCCCAGAAGTCCTGATGAGCACGGGGGTTTGAGCCTTCATCCCTGCCTTTTTCCAAACAGAGAGGACCTTCTCTCCTTCCTGGTCCACCTCAGCACTAAATCCAGGCATTATAACAAGAAATTGCACTCCAACCATTTAGCTGGTGTTAGAAACCAGGTCCAGACTGGATCTCCTTCCACACTCACAAGAGGTTCATTGGAATTGTCATGGGGTGTTTCTGGTCAGCATCAGTTTATTGAAACAAAGAGAGTAGAGATGGAGGTGCAAGAGTCGGAGCTTCTTACTTTCCTCCACAATCTTCCACCTTCAGAAGCTTTCCCTGGGCATCTTGGCTTCTTCACAAACATAAATGATGGGCTTCCATCCTCTTTTTTTTTTTTTTTTTTCACTCTTCCACATTTTGGAGTTTGCTTCTGTCTTTGGATAATGAGGAAATGGACCCCAAGTTGACCAGATGGGTAAGAAAGTTCACTAGTTTGGGAAAAAGAGAAAGGTCTTACTGAGAAGTTTTTCAGAAGAAAAACATGTAAGAAAGCATTGTACAAAAAATACTTTATTTTTATTATTTGTTTAAAAGTCTTCTGATGGAGCAGAAGGACAATCTTTGAAGCTTTTCAGCCAGATTTCATTCTCCATCAGTGGAGTTTTGTGCTTTCTACCCCTGCAATGTGCAATGTCCTCATAGATCTGCTCCACCTCTGAGGATCTGGGTAAAAGCATCACCCATTTCTCAACATAAAACCCATTTTCTGCTCTTACACCGAGTCTCCAGCCAGGTCTGATCTTGCACCCACTGCCTTGTGGCAGGCTCTGAAGTCTTCATATTCCCACTGAGGTGTGAGCAAGCACACAAAGACCAGGGCTGGTTCCTGAGCCTGTGCTGGGTCCCAGATTTTCCCTGCGTGACACGAGGCCTTTGCAGCATGCCCACTCCAGGCTTTCTCTAGGACCTGCCTTCCCATTGAGTGCAGCATCAGCACTAAAAAAAGCCCTTTCCACTTCGAGCCAGGCCAGCACGTCCGCTGGAAAAATGACATAACCGCACCACGTAATCTGGAGTTCCTCCTCTGGGGCAGCCTCGCGCCGGGGCCGTGTGAGAGGAGATCAAAGGGCAGCACAGGAAAACGAGAGCAGAGCCCACAGAGGGAAAAACACCCTCACCCATCAGGCAGGGCACTATCACAGCCCTCGGCGGGCTCTGGGAGTTCCCGTTCACAGGAGGGATGGAGACAGACATCCTCTGGCCCCTGGCACCGGCTGGGTGCGGGCAGGGTGTCCTTCTCCCTGCCTCTCCCACTTTATCTTTCAGACTAGTGTGGGACAACAGCTGGAGACAAGATTCGGCTCCTCCTGTGCCTGCTCAAGTCCCGTGGAAGGGATGTTCTGGGCCCAAAAGGACTTGGGAGGCTGCAGTGCCACCAGCATCCCCTCCCCTGCATTCTCCAGCTGATTTCCCACTCTCCCTTGACTTCAGAACACCCGGGGAAAACGCAGGGGATGGATGAGGCAGTGGGATGGAGGTGAAACAGCAAAGGAAAGCCATGGAAAGTGGTGGGTCCCATGCCAGGAGTGGTGGTGCTGAGGGATCCCTGTTGCACACAGGGAGCCTGGCACAGTCCTGCAGGCTGAATCACAGAATCACAGAATCACAGGGTTGGAAGAGACCTTCAAGATCATCAAGTCCAACCTGTTCCCTGACACCTCAACTCAACCATGGCACCCAGTGCCACATACAGTCTTTTTTTAAACACATCCAGGGATGGTGACTCCACCACCTCCCTGGGCAGACCATTCCTGGACTGGACCCTTTCCATCCTTCATCCTCCTCCCTGTCCCTTCAGCCACAGGGAATTTGCCACCAGCTGCACCCCCAGCTGTGTCCTCCCCCCCCAGCTCCATCTGCCCAGCAGTGCCCACACTGGGGGATTTGCCTTGCCCAGGGTTTGTGGTTTCTGACCCCTGACTTGCCCGTTGCCACTGGAATTCCCTATCGCTCCAGTGACTCAGCTGACAGAAAGGGAGACAATGGCATTTTACATCAGCCCAGGCTATCAGGAGCCTGCCTTATCTGAGCTGTGTTTTTCTATTAGTCTAACACTCCATTGTGCATCCCTTTATCAGCTGCAATGTTGATGTAATGCTGGCTTGGAAGTGGTTTCTGCATCCTAGCACTAAGACAGCTCACTTTTATTTCGGGGGGGAAGGGGAGGGTGCGAGAGGAGGGTTTATCGGGATTCTCAGGAGATAGGAGCCCTTCTCCTGCATGGAGCAGGGAGGGAGGGCTGGCTGGATGGTGAAGGGGGGCTACCAGCCCAAATTGAGCAGACTTATTTTTTTTTTTTCAAGCAACATAATTCCTGCTCCTCCCATCCAGATAATATTTTTAATTGGGGTGTTCGCTCATCAGGATAAATGTCCTCTCTGGGTCCTACTGCAAGTCCCAGAAGGTGCAGACCTGGCTTTCTGCAGCAGGGCTGGCCCAGCTGCTGGTGGCAGCTTGAGCCATGTCATATAGTATGGGTCATCCCCAACAGCATTTTCCTAGGCAGGTTTTCACTGCCTGTTATACTCAGGGTCTTTTTCCCCCCAGATATTTTACACTTCTAAGCACTTATTTTCAAAATCCCGTCAGCAACTGAGCATCCTTAAAATGACTTTAAAATAAATCTGGGATTAAATAGAAAGGACAAATGAATCCTCATGCATGAAGTAATAACGTAATGGTGTGGCTTTGCTTCCTGATGATCTTTATGGGACCCTTCCAACTCAGGATATTTTAAATTTAAACCCTCAGGACCTGCCTCCATGACAGCAGCAGGGACAGAGTCACTTCCCCTGTTACACAGGAAGAAAAGAGCACATTGGATTTCTGTTACTGGAGCAACATGAGGTTTATGGCCAGGTAGGATCAAACATCAGATTTGGCTTATTCAGCAGTGGAAAGAGCAGCAATGAGGTTGTCAAGGCAGGGCACAGAACATCTGGAGCCATATCTGAGCATCATCTGTGACCACCATGGCCTGGTTTCACTCAGCTCCCCCAGCCCACGTGGCACCCACACTTTGGCCAAAGCCAGCAGCAACAAATACTGACCAAAATCAGTATTTTCAAGCCCACTATGACTCCCTCTTGCAGCAGTCTCTGATGTGAGGGGTGTGGACCTCATCAGGTACTCTCTGCTCCTTCCTTGTTGGGATTTCATGCTTGTCCTTTCCTCCTGGCTCTGTGTGTAAAGGTAGGACCAGAAGACGTTTTGTTTTCTCTTCTTTTAATGAAGTTATTAATTTCCTATTTTGCTTCATTCAAGCCCAGTGGCCTGGTAAAGATGCTGCTGCCAAGACATCCCCTCATAAAGTGCATAGAGCCACTTGTAGAAGCCATACATGAATTAGAGTCACAGAATCACAGAATGGTTTGGGTGGGAAGAGACCTTAAAAATCATTTTGCTCCAACCCCCTGCTATGCACAGGGAGATCTTCCACCTTCCACCACCTTCCCAGGTGGCTCCAGGCCCACCCAACCTGTCCTTGAGCACTTCCAGGGATTCAGGGGCAGCCAGAGCTTCTCTGGGCAACCTGTGCCAGGGCTTCCCCACCCTCTGAGTAAAGAATTTCTTCCTGACTTCTAATCTAAACCTGTCCTCTCTCGGATACACCCATTCCCCCTTGTCCCATCACTACCTGCCCATAGAAGTCCCTCTTTCTCCTTTTTATAAACCCCTTTAAGGTCTCTCTAGAGCCTCCTCTTTGCCACTGTGTCATTAAAAATGACCAAGTTTGACTCCTACTTTGCTGTTTCACTGGTGCCCAGTTCACAGGTGACCAAGTAGAGGATAACATTGACTTTGGACTTCGGGTTCAACTGCTGGGTAGCTCACTGTGGGTGAGGAGCTGTATTTTGTGGCTCTAGAGAGGTATCTGCTGCAAATCCATCACCCCAATGGCAGCTCAGCTCAGCTCAGCAGGTTTGTTTGATGTGGAAGAACAAGCAATCACCTGTCTTGCTGCAGACCCCTAAACTGTTTAATAGTAGCAGTCAGACTTCAGGCTTTTCTGGAGTCCATGGAGCTCCAAAAAGCTAATCAGGACCCATTTGCATCCCTTCAAAATTCATCCTTGAGATCAGAGGAATCTACAGTGAGCTGCAAATAACAGCCCCAGGAAAATCCTGTGCACGTGTGTGAGGTTCATCCTCTCTGCCATCATCCTCACACTGCTCTCCCCGAGGAGAGGGTGGTGGTACCTACATGTGCTGCCCAGGGCAGTGCTGGAGTCACATTCCTGGAGGGATTTAAAAGCCCTGTGGATGTGGCACTTGGGGACATGGGTTACTGATGGCCCTGGCAGTGCTGGGGGACCAATTGAACTTTTCATCCAGCCCCAACAGGCTTCAGCCTGGGGCTTTGGCATTTGCCTACCAGCACTTTTGCATCTGTGTTTGCATATCCTGGGTGACTGTTTGCATGTTAAGCCCTGGAGATGAATGAAGACCACAACAAGTTTTATTTGCAGCAGAGAAACTAAAACAGGCCTTTCTGAGAACTTCAGAGCTAATTTCATTTCTTGCTCCTTTGTTTACTGCTCCTTCTCCTCTGCACCCATCAGATTGGTGAGAATCCCACACGATGGGGACTCAACAGAGTTCAATTGGAGTGTTTGGGTGGCAGTTCTGAAGTGCTATTGAGGGGACAGCAAGAGTAGAAACACAAACTGTGGTGAGCAGAGTTGTGGTAAATGCTTACTGCCCATCCCCAGCCACATTTGTGGGACTGCTGCATCCTCAGACCTCAAATAAATGTGTGGAAAGGCTCATGCAATCGGGTAAACAAGTCCTGGAGGGTCTGAGCTTGCAGAGGTCCTACCTGGACCAGGAATCTCATGCACTGAAGCTGTTTTGCTCTTGCCTCTTCCTCTTCAGCCTCCCCTGCCCGAGGTGGGCCGGCTGCTCTCTCCACACAGCGAGTGGCGCGGTTTCGTCTCAGTCATCATTTCTATTGTTATCTGCCCATTATCTGATCCTCTCCCAGGCCAGGCCAGGAAACTCCTTCTGTCTCTGTCTTCAACTGCGCTCCATCCTCTTCCTCCTTGGAGAAGACAAAAGCAAAACAAGTGCATAATGAATCAGACGTTTCCCTTCTTGCTTCGCCCCTTATTTCCCCCTCTCATTTTTCACACGGGCCAGTTTCTGCCTTTTCCCTCCTGTTTGTTTGGGATGTGCTCAGCATCCCGGGGAGTCTGGCCGGCTCCTCTTGGAGTCAGCAGGAGTTCAGTGGTGGGTAAGGCTGATAGGGCTCCTCTGGCCCCCACTGCATCCTCAAACGTCTGCAAGAAGCTTGGCCCCCTGACACCGGGGCATGGGATCAACTCCAGGCCAAGCTGGAGGTTCATGAGGGTTCAGGAAAGCAACTGGACAGTTGGGTGGAGGGAAAATGTTCTATAGAGGGTGATTAAACGCAAGATCAGCTGATCCAGCTCAGGATGTCACGCGGCAGAAACGCGCTGAAGGCTGGAAGAGTGTGTTGGGGAAGCATCGCTCTGTCCTTGCCCTCATTTTGTATTTCTCTTGGCATTCCTGGAGGAGAGGTGGGACACTCACCTCTGTGCATTCCATGGGTTCTGTTTCACCTCTAGAACAACATGAGGCAAAGCTCTGCCCGTGAAGCCCAGCACTCCTCAACCTCTGGTGACATCTCACATTTGCTGTTCCAAACCATCACTGGGTCCCACAGCCAACACTCAGTGGGATTCTGCTTCTAAACCAGGTGGTCCTGGTCCTCCCTGGACCTGGTCAGGGTAGGAATATTGAGGACCTGTAAAGAAAGCTCCCCTGAAACACCCACACCAGTCCCCATCTGAGCAAGCCCTCCCTCTCCTTCACCTCTCCCCACCACCCAGCAGCGCTGGACTTCAGCTCTCCTGTTAATTAGCCAGCTTTTCTCTGTTAATTAGCCAGCTTTGCTTAGGAGCCTGATTTTCACAGATCCCTGCAGCCCAGGGTCAGCACTGCTGTGGGCTTGGTTGTGTCTTCCAGGCAGCAGTCAGGTCTTTGGAAGTTCAGCTGCTTTTTTTGGGGAACTCATCTGCAGGTTGGCCAAGGGTAAAGGCCAGAGGCAAAGACTTTGATGACATTGGTGTGGGTGATGTGGCTTGGTGTAAGTGCCAGTGGCTGTTCCTGACCCTGTTTCCATGACTGGGGGAAAGACAAGAATCTGCAGGGAGTGATCCCAGTTCTGGAACTTTCCCACTCTTTTCAGAAAATTAAGGTGATAAACAAGACAGACCCACACACCCCAGATAGATGAGGTCCCTCAAATACAGATTATGCAATGATTTTTTATGATATTTATTTATTTATTAATATTAATTATTTTATTATTAAAATAATTATTTATCTATATTTTTCCCACTGTAAATAGAAAGGAACAAGGAATAATTAAGGTTGGAAAAGACTTTCAACATCACCAAGTTAATCCTTTCACCCATCACCACTATGCCCACTGAATCATGTCATGAAGTGCCATGTCTGCTTGTTTTTTGAACATTTCCAGGGATGGTGACTCCACCACTTCCCTGGGCAGCCTGTTCCAATGCTTAACCTCTCTTTCAGTGAAGAAACTTTTCCTGATAACCAAACTGAACATCTCCCGGCAGAGCTTGAGGCAGTTTCCCCTTTTCCTATCTCTTGTTCCCTGGGAGAAGAGGCCCAATCTCAGAATGCAGAAAGGAAAGATGAAAACATCCTTATTTCTTTACCTTTATAAAACACCTTGACTCTTTTCCTGACATTTCTAGCCAGGCCACATGGCTGAAACCAGAAATATCATCTCTCAGTAGGTGCTGGGATAGTTTGTGGTTAGGCACTGAGAAAGCCACACTGCTGCTTTAGAGAAGATCCTGAAAAATGAGAAAGGGCATGGAAAAAGGGCTGCAAACATTATCTGAAGAGTGAGGAGGAAACCTTGGCATGGCAGGCTCAGAAAGGTTGGTCTGGTTGGCTTATCAGAGAAGGAGATGGAGAAATGACTGGAGAAGAACTTCTTGGGGAGAAAAATGCCTGGTGATAAAAGTGTCTTTAATCTTGCAAAAAAAGGCCTTCCTTGGCTGCAAAGCAGAGCCAAACCACCCAGGCTTGTGGTTGCTGCAATGGGAAATTAATCACTTGGTTAACCCCGGTTCTCCATCCTTGGATATCTTTAAATTAGGAGCAGATGCGTTCCTGGAAGCAATGTTTCAGTCAGGTGCAAGCTGCTGAGTTACAGGCAGGAGCTGCACCTGAATGTCACACTCACAGTGCTGAAATGAGGGGATGAGCTCTGATGAATGAAGATTCCAGCTGGATTTGCTTCAGCAGTTCTGGAAGGACTGCAAAAGGAGATCTGGTACCTCCTTGCCTGCTGGTTTATGAGAGTTATGAGATTTCTTCCTGGTTTGAGGACACAGCCCTTATTCCTGTCTCAGAGCTTGTGACTGGGGTAAGGCAATGGCTCAGCAAATCAAGGTGATGGGGAAACCAGAGTGAGAATCACAGAATCATCAGGGTTGGAAGAGACTTTCAATCTAGTCCAATTAGAATTTCTACTGGGAAATCCTGGAGTAGTCTGGGAAATGTTTCTGCTTATGAAGACAGGCTGGGAGAGCTGAGGGAGATGTGCCTGGAGAACAAAAGGCTCCAGGGAGAGACCTCAGAGCCCCTTCCAGTGCCTAAAGGGGCTCCAGGAGAGCTGGAGAAGGACTTTGGACATGGGCCTGGAAAACAGGACAAGGGGAAATGGCTTCCCACCTCCAAAGGGCAGGGTTAGGCGAGATTTTGGAGTCCTTCCCTGTAACGGTGGGGAGGGCCTGGCACAGGTTTCCCAGAGAAGCTGTGGCTGCCCTTGGATCCCTGGAAGTGTCCAAGGCCAGGTTGGGTGGGGTTTGGAGCAACCTGGGATAGTGGAAGGTGTCCCTGCCCACGGCAGGGAGTCGGAACTAGGTGACATGCAAGGTCCTCTGCAACCCAAATAATTCTCTCACTCTATGTTTTCTTGTGCTTTTCTGGTGTTTTTACACTCTTTTTCCTTCTGGGTGTGCAGGTCATAAGCAAACCGGGAGGCTGTTGGATTTAGTACTTCACCTCTTCAAAATGGAATTGTCCTTTCTTTAATACCTATCCTGTTCTTCCTTCTTTTGGTTATTTGTTTTTCTTTTTGAAGACTTATTTCACTCCCAGCTGCTCCATTATCAATGTTCGGTTTTCTCACTGGGCAGAATTTAGAGGAGAGATTTTCAACAAATATGTTGCTTGAAAAATGCTTTTGCTGAGCTCTGCCTGCCATTCTGAGCAGGAGTCTGTGTTGGGAAGAGCCACCAGCAGGTAAAAGGGGTCTAAAAACCCCATTTAGACCACAGGCTGCAAGGTGTGAGCATCAAGAAGGCAACTTCAGTGAATTCTGAGCAAATCTTCAGCAGTGGAGGAATAAAAAGTGAACAGGACTGAAGGATATTGTGGCAGGTAGGGGACCTTGAAAAACTCAGTCCAAACACTGGATCAAACCTCCATAACCTTTCCTCCTTGTGCAGCCTGTTCTTGTAAACCACTGGTGATAGAGACACTGTTCTTCCTCTCTCCACTCTCCCCAGACAGGGAAATGAGGGACATATCACATTTACCCCATGCCTTATCTAGAACTGAACACTCCATGTCCTTCAGCTGCTCCTCATTGTCTGTGTTTTTCACTCTTTTCATCCTTGTTGCTGTTTCCTGCATTTCCCTCACTTCCTCCTGTAACTCCGTGTGGTGCCCAAGCTGGACCCTGTGCTGAACCTCCTCAATCCCAGGTTTTGGACCAATTTAAGCATCTCAGTGTGGAATAAAAGCCCTTTGGTCCAGCTGATTGGTGCTCAGCCTCTGATCTGCAATGCAGATCCCCTTCTGCTCCTGCTCTGCTGCCCTGTGGTTGGTCGCCATCAATCCCATCCTATTGGATGCAGGATCTCTTTCCTAAACCCACCTTTTCCCCAACAAAATTGTGTTGTTGGAGATCACCCTGCACTCTTACAAACATTCTGCTTCCAGGAGTTTTGATACCAATGTGGGGATACTGCGTTCTCTTCTTGACAAATTTCTCACACTCCCACAGAACCAGTGGTGATCCAAACCTTTTGGAGGTCAGACCAGTCCCATCCATATGAGATCAGGGTGGGCTCCCAGCCCTCTGGGGCATCAAGGATTTCATTCCCTGTGTACACAGCCCTTGGTCCAGCAGGGAGGGGCTGCAGTCTCTTACATAGAGCAAGGCCCTAATACCTTTCATTGCATGGCAGGAGAGGAAAAAAAAAACCTTTCCATTCATTCTGAGCAGGTTTTCCAGCCCCTCCTGTCTTGACCCTGATTGCTTATCAGCTGAGATATGTTTATCCTAAATCTTTCTTTTCTCCTTTTTGTGTCTCCCCCTCCACCTCTCCCTTTCCTGCCTTTTCTCCCACTGTTTCTCTCTCCCAGCAGCCCACATGCACACCCCCTTCCCAAGGCCAGGGCTGAGCTTGCAGAGGAGTGAAGCTTCAGACTAAACTTTAATTTGCATGCTCCCTCTCTCAAGGGCACCCGGCATTTTTTCGGCTGTTGTTCACCGCAGAACTGGAAGGTTCTGGTTTGTGCCACTGTCGATCGAGACAGCACCAGTGTAATTACAGCATGTTCCCTCCCTGTGGAATTCAGGAGAGACCAGCTCCTTTTATAGCCTGGCCAGAGCCCCTCTGAGGGGCTGCTCTTGTGCCTCTTTTATACCCTCTGTCCCCGGGACTGGCGTGAAAGAGCTGCAGCGTTGACCTCAAGCCCTGCAGGTCCTCTAAGTGGTTCCTAGAAAACCCTCCTGGCACTTGGCCCACGAGGTACAGTCACAGCTCTGCCCTGGGAGGGTTGTGCTGGTGCTGGCCTGCATCTCTGCAAAGTCCCTGCTGCTACAGACACTATTCAGAGACTAGGTCCTTAAAAAATTCACATTATGGCTTAGAGACATGGTTTAGTGCTGGGCTTGGCATGCTGGGCTCATGGTTGGACTAGATCTTAGAGGGCTTTTCCAGCCTGAATGGTTCTGTGATTCTCTATAGTGTGAACTGCCAACTTGTGCACATTTCCTGTTTCCAGGGGCTCTATTCCTACCACTTCCTAGAGAATCCAGGAGGCCTTTTCCTCAGTGGAGGTTTTGCCCATGCCAGGGCAGATGTTGGGATGCAGATCAGGAGCCACCCTCCCTGCAATGATCTCCTGACAGAAGTAGTGCTGGTGGGCAAGAGGCAAGGGGTGGGTTGAGAAGAGAAATCCTGCACTTTTGGTGACTGAGAGGTGCTTGTGCTGTGGGAAATCTGGGCCTTTTTGTGTCCTGGTAGTTGACAGAAATGTCTGGTCAGGAGGATTAAACAGGGAGAAGGGAGGACATCACTTCATGCTGCTTTCCCAGCCTTTTGAACCCAACTTTCAGCCTAAATCACATAGAAATATCAAAACACAAATGAGCATCATCTTCTCTCTGTGGACCTGTGACTTCCATTGTGATGGAGCTGTGATTTCCATTCTGTTTCTGTCTCTGAGAGCCCATCCTCTGGTTGCCCCATGCCTCCCAGCCTGCTGCTGTTTCTCCACATTCCCAACCACTGGACAATTAAGTCAAGTGAATGCAACTCCTTCCCAACAGGTATTTCACAAGGGGGATTGGCCTTTTTTTAAAGTCTTTCCTGCATAAAGTCCTTCCTGCTCCTTCTGTAAGGACACAGCGTTTCAGTGAAGTCATCCTGGAGTGTTTCTTTTGGATTGCAAAAGCAGGATGTTGCAAAATCCCTGAAGACTCTGGGTGACTGAGACTGGATGGAAATTGAAGAATCTTGTTCTCCTGAATTGCTTGGATGTTTTGGCTTTCCTCATCCCAAGGTCCATCAAGTGAGGACAGAGTATCTTAGGGTTGTCCGGAGTGTGCATTGTTTCCCAAGTGAGACAGATTTAGTTATCCCCTGGGTAGAGTGCTGGTGTGGGAAGTGAGGTGGGATTTAAACTCTCCTCCTTGAGTGTCTCATCATGCTTCTCCCCAGCTGTGAGACAGAGACAGTGCAAGAGTGGGATGAAGAAAGCTCTGTGTTATCACAAATAACAAGAACAAGTGGGTTTCTAATCTTGGGGATGAGATGATCTTTTCCGTCACAGGACACAGCTCCACTAATAAATAAAACAGTGCCAAACACAGACACTGGAACTTGATTGTCTCTGTCGTTGACATGGTGCTTAGCACAGTTTTGGCCCTAGCCAGCTACTGCCACCCTAAATCTGCAGAGGGCAGAGCATGGGGATGCTGCTTCACCCAGACAAAATCCTGGTGGAACATCCAGTCTTTTGGGGTGCCCTGTATGATCCCGCTCTGGGTGCAAGGAGCATGTGGCAAAGCACAGCTGAGCCTGTTGATGCATCACTCCTCTTGTGCTGCTTCTTAGACCCTTTACATAAACATTTGCAAGTGGCCAGGGTTGGGAAAGAGCCCATGAGCAGATAGGGCTCTGCTCTGACTCTGTGCGGCTGCTTAGATGTTTCTGCCCTGCTTTTCATGCAGATGAGCTTAGACCATGGCAGAGGTCAAACCAGCACAGGATATCTTTAAAAAGCCCAGAGCTGAACCAGATAGCTCTTCTCAAAAGCCTTCTTTTCCAATTTTTTTCAATTCCTGCCATACTCAGGTCATGCCAGAGTTTCTGCTTGCAGCACGTGGAAAGTGCAGCAGTTGCATGTCAAAAAAATTGCAAGGAATAAAGAACTACAGAAGAAAAGGGCAGATTGCACAAGGCAGCTCTTGTTTATCTTGCACTGGGGCTTGCAAGGTTGCAGAGATCCTCAGGCTGAGCTTGGATGGGGAGGAGATGTCCATTAGCTCTGTCTCCTCAATTTTCCATGTAAAGCTTCCTCCCCACTTTGCCACTCCGGTCCCCCCAGCACTGCCCCTGCCCCCCGTCCCATTAGGACCCAGCGGGCTGTCGGAAGCATAATGGAAGAGAGAGCTTTCATCCATCACAGACCTTGAAGAGTTCAGCGAGGCAGAGCCATCACAGAGGAGAAACATTCCTCCGAGAATCCCCTCTTGTCTCTCGGGTGGGAAGGGGGAGGAGGAGGGAGAGATAAGGCCAAACTAATTTGTCTTTTTTAATTGGCTCAGAATACTTGAACGAAAGCTGGTTTGTTATCCTTGGCTTTGCTCTGGCAGGCGTCCAGGATGTAGGGCAGGGCCAGAGGCTTCTGAAGAGTTAACCTCTTCTAAATATCCTATTAGGATCCTCTCCATTTAGTGTAAGGACGATGTAAGCACAGTCAGAGTGGGAGGGCCTCTTCGGCTTTCTTTTTTCCCTTTTTCTGATGGAGACTCAGCTTTGGAAGGGACAGTGGGACACGCAGAACAGCAAAGGCCTGAGGGTGAGAGTCTGCTGGTCAAATTTTGCTGTATGCACTGTAAACATCCAGAGCTGAGCTAATCACCCCGAGCTCACTTTGTAGTCGGTGAAGAGAGACGTGCACTCTCTGAGGGACAGTTGAGTCAGACTAAGGCAGGATCTGAAAGAGGTCAAATGATTCAGGCCTGGAGTGACTGGAGAGGGAGAATAGAATGGTTTGGGTTGGAACCACAGAATCACAGAATGAGTTGGGGTGGAAGGGACCTTGAAAACCATCTAGTTCCAACTCCAAGGCATTTTTTTCTCAGGATGTTTACATTTATCTAGTGTCACACAGATGTGACAAGAGATCTGTTGGGAGGCCTGTGCAGGTCTTGGAGAGCAGCTGGAGGATGAGGGGATCTAAAATGGCACTTGATTTCAATGGGCAATGGATCAATCTGATAAAGTCACCGTGGATGTCTTGGGCTCTGGATGTCTGGCCTTAGTTGATCATCTCTTGTATACAGAGTTGTGAAGAATCAAGGAATCATAGAATGATCTGGGTTGGAAGGGACCCTAAAAATCATCCATTCCAATCCCCCTGACATAAGCAGGGACACCTTCCACTACAGCAGGTTAAGAAGTGGCACCAAAGTCAGGCTCGAGGTCAGATTGACTGGCAATCCATGATTTCTGTTGAGTGATCTGTTTGTTGTAAAAGAGAGATCACCAAATCCCTTAAAACAAACTCAAAGGCATATTTACAACATTGTTTAGGCATGAACTCCACCTTCATCAGTCTTTGTGGTCATGATGTCTGCCAGACAAAGTGGTCAAACTCACTTCCTTGAAGGGTCCCAACTGCACCTTTCATGAAGATGGATGATGTGGGCCAGGCTGGTCCACGGGGCTTGGAGCAACCTGGGCAAGTAGAAGGTGTCCATGGCAGGGGGCTGAAGCACGATGAGCTCTAAAGTCCCTTCCAACCCAAACCATTCAATGATTTTACATGTGTGGAGCTGAGTTCAGGACAGTGATGGTGGATCTTAGAAAAAACCTGGACTTTTCCAGGGCTCCTCACACACCCAACTGAGGTCCTGCCAAGAGGCATTCCACAGAAAACTGGTGAAGCCACATGCTTTGGCTTCCTCCTGTGCTCAGAGGGGTGAATCTTTTTTTTGCAGAGGGTTGCAGTCCCAGGTCAAGGCCTGTGCCCTCCACATGTCTGGGAGCATCAGATTTGCTTTGGTCTCTGACAGCATTACTGCAAAGTAATTTCTCTCTCTGGGCCGTGCGACTTCGGCAGGGGAAGAGGCGAGAGGCAGAGCCCAGCAGCCCTGACAGGCAGTTTGCAAGGTCCAAGGGTTAATTCTGTGCTCCGTTATAAATTTCCCTTTGTAGAGCTGCCAGGCCTAATTGATTTAGGAGCCAAATTCCCATTTCTCAAAGAAGACTTATCTGGACTTGTAAAAAGTGGAGCTTGCTTTCAACCCCAAAGCAGGAGAGTTAATGTGCGTTCTATATGTCCTGCCATCTTAAATCATGTTAATTAACAATGTCATTTAATTCATAGAAATGCCTGATTCCTTTTTGGTGTTTTTTTTTTTTCAGAACCCCATATTGCCATCAAAACCCATCATGTAGGCAGTTTAGTTGCATTCCTCAGCCTGATGGAAAGGAAACCTACCTTGTAGGGGGGTTGTTTGTACGAATAAAAGCCTACAAAGTGAGAAAGGGAAAAATGTCCTGGAGAAATATATCCAAGACTGGAATGGTACAGCCAGGGCTGTGTTTGCCAGGGCTGTAAATCCCTGCTCCTTTTTTCTTTGATGTAATCTCCTGGAGCTCACCCCGTGTGACCCAAGTTATGCCATCACAAACCAGTCCCAGCCCCTGGGTTTTGCTTTTCCCCCAGGTTTTAATCAGCTCCTTTGACAGATGCAGGCACAGGGCGGGTGGCCCTGCAGCCAAACACTTCTGTGGGTGCCTCCAGAAATGGGTCTTGTTCCAAAAGTCCCAAGATGTCTGGGGCAAGTCCCATCCCATGGCAGCTGCCACACCCCCAGCCAAGGATCAAAGAACCCCAGGAGTGAGGGGGCTCCTCGGGGGCATCAACCCTTCCTCCTGCCCCCAGGCAGTCAGTACCACCCTGCTTACCCTTGCCAGGGCTGTTCTGAATGATCTCGAGTTTCCCAGCACTTTCTCCTTCCCACACTTCCCTGTCCTTGCCATTAAAAGTCCCTTCCCTCCCTTCTTTTACCTCTCCTGAAGGAATGTCACTCCTCGAGTGTCTCTGCAGACAAACCTATTTCACTGCTCCCTCCTTAATCTGGCTTTCCTGCTCCTTTAGTCATTCTCTCAACATTTTTTTGGGCTGTCCTCAGCCTGACCCCTCTTTCCCTTGAAGCCTGGAGGGGGGCCCAGTGCTCCAGCTGAGACCTTCCCAGCACCAAGGCGATAACTCCAGAGCTGACTTCAAAGATAATGCAGTAACTCCACGGAACTTCCCGATGGCTCAGACACTTCCCAGCTTCCCAGAGGTTGGGAAGAGGAGTTCCCATTATGAAAGGAAACTGTGGAAGGCAGATCTAAGAGACTCACTTTTTGGTGTCTACATCCACCTGGCCAAGCCTCATGTTCTGCTGCCGAGGGGAACGAGGAACTGTGGTGGTTCCATCAATACTAGGGTGGGATTTGGTTGTCTAAGGTCATTTTAGTCTGAGGTCCTGCTGCCATTTGGCCTTCTGTTGACATCTCAGGTGCTTTCAGACTTTCCCAGTGCCTCTGTTGGGCCAACTGAATCATATCTAAGGGAATAAAGGGAATATAAAGGGAATTTAGACATCCAGATCACTCAAAGACACTGACCTGGAGAAATTTATTAGTCTTAATCCACAGCTGAGTCCTGACTTGGCATGCCAAGTCTCACAGCCTCCCTTGCTGTTTCACATCTCCCTTCTCCATTCCTATCTCTTTTCCACATTCCCTGCTCGGTGGAGGTATTGCAGGACCCCTTCCCTCTCCATCCCTGAGCATCCCCCAGGAGCAGAGCACTGAAACACCTGAGAGGGACCCCAACACCTGGGATTTGAGATCTTGTACAGAGGAGAGGGATGGTAAAACACCTTCCCTCAACGCCCCTCACACTGTTGAGCTTTGCCTGGAGAGGAGCTGTCTCCTCCTTCCTGGGGATGTGCTGGAGGCTGAGCAGAGCCCATTCCTTCATGGAAACCCCCCTTTCCTCTTCCATGGCTCTCAGAGCCGGGCACCCCCAGCCCTGGGAGGGCTCTGACAGTAACCATGCCATGGGGGCTGTCAGTCAGAGCAACGTTGGGCAGTGTCAGCCACAGTTCGCTGTAATCTCCCGGGGGGAGAGCGGTGCCAGAAGTGACAGCTACCTTTATCCACATCCCAAGGATATAAACAATATCCTGGAATAATGACAGGGGGAGCATAAGCATCAATATCCTTCAGCTGCTTCTCCCCCCTCTCTCTCCACCCCGGAGTATGTTCCTGAAAAGCCTCATTTCCTAATACCTGGCGTTTCTTTGCTTATTAGCCTTATCTGCTGGAGCAAAGTACCTCGGTGAAAGACATTTTTTGGTGACGTTTTTCGGAATGTTTTTGTAATCCTTGCATTTATAGGCAAAGACAAGGAGATCAAAGCTGCCCAGGGTTTATAAAGCATGTCAGGCTGAAAGTTTGACATCAATTAGAGTGATATACACGTTGTCCAGATTTATGAGAAAACACTGATTTGGCCCCATCCCCAGCCCCCCCAATCAGTGAAACTCTTTGCAGTGACTTGCATCTCTTTTCTGGGCCTGCTGATGAGTGATCAGGGATCTGTGACCCAGTGCCCAGTGGTTCTTCCCAGCTGGGATCCTGCATGCACTGAGTTGGCCAGACTCAGCTGCTTCCATTCACTCTGCCCATGGCACTGCAGTGGCAGCAGTCAGAAATTATTCAGTTGAAATGTGTTTCAAAGGGGAAAGGGGATGTGGGACTGAGAATTTAGTTTTCCTCTTAATGCTCTTCTGCTTAATACTTTTTTGTGGTGTGTCTTCTTATGCTTTCTTTTGCAGTAGAAATGACTATTACCAGAAGGAATGGCTGAAAAAGGTAAATCCTTCATGGTTCGGTTACAAGTGGACACATTCCCTCTAGAAAGGCAACTGAGAGATTTCCTAATGAGAGAGATTTGGGTCCCCATCCCTACCATGTCCCAGTGTGGACACCCTCTCTGTGACACAGCAGGGAAGGTGCAGGGGAACCTCATGGTTGAGTTGCTCAGGAGAAAAAAAAAGAGATTTCTGTTCACAGCCTCTCTCAGGCTCAGGAAAACGAAACTGAAATCATCTAGCTCCCAGAAAGGAGCCATGATATTCTCTTCAGCCCTCTTGCTGAAGGTGGCTGAGTCTGTAACAAAAAATAAGTGACTTGTAGAGCGTGAAGGTAACGGAGGGGAGGGAAGGCTGTGGCTTTCATCTTCAGGCTGCTCCCCTGCACAGGTGGCTGTGCTGTCTTTGCTCTTGCCTTGATGCAGTGACATGGTGGGGATGGAGCTGGAGTTCTGATTTATAGGCACAGACTCCCTCCCTTGTGATCTTCAGGGATTTGGAAAAAGAATCATGGAAAAGTTTGGGTTGGAAGGGACATTTAATGGTCAGCTAGTCCAGTCTTCTTGCAGTAAACTGGGGCACCTTCCACTATTCCAGAGTGCTTCAAGCCACGTCCAACCTGGACTTGGACACTTCCAGGGATCCAGGAGCAGCCACAGCTTCTCTGAGCACCCTGTGCCAGGGCCTCACCACCCTCACTGTAAAAACTTTATTCCTTATATCTAGTCAAAATAGAGCCTCTTTTAGTTTAAAATCATCAATCTATGTCACAACAGGCCCTACTAAAATTTTGTCACCACTCGTGCAAGGTGATTGTGATTAGCAAATCCTGACCTGAAGGAAGATCTTGAAAAAACATTTTTGGGGCTCAACTGTGTGTTTTGAAGATTCCCTGCCTTTGAGAATTTGGTCCAGGGAGAAGATCTGAAATGTCAGGAGAAAGTCAACTTTCCCCCAGCTGGAAGTCCCTAGACGTGGATTTGGAAGCAATGGATCTGTGTATGTTTCTGTTGTGCAGATTTCATTTACCTCTGGTGTCTGGACAGGCAGCAAATCCCACAGGATCATTTACCTCTGCATGACTGGAGCAAATATGAAAGCAATCCTGAATATCTGGGAGCCTAAAAAAAGGTTTCAGATCTAAAAATGGCCAAAACAAAGGCAGGGTGAGGGATGAGGATAATAAATGTAAATTGGAGAGTTTATCCCTAAATTAGACCTCGCTTCCATCTCATTTCCCCTGCTGCCTTTCAGATATCCTCCCAGTGTTTCCTGGCAGTCCCTCCGCATTTTTAACATCCAAAATTTCCTCATTTACCCCAGCGTTCACTGCTCTTCCTGTGTCTTGTGACCGAGGGTTGATTGTAATGGTCACTGTTTCTCCAGAGCAAACCAGGAGCTGATTGTCCCTTTAACCCTCCTGGAACACAGAAATCCACCCAAACCAAGGAATTCTCCCAAAGCACCTATGGCAGTTAGAAATTGAGTTTGCAGGGTGGAGGGAACAAGCGACGAAGATTTCAGCAAGGATTTTTGTCCCTGTGTTGTCACAAGTTGTTCTATGCCACAACTGTGTAATGAGCACAAAAACTTCCCTCAGGATTTTCCATTTTCTCCAAGTGAAACCCAGCAAAGATTCTCTCAAGTCTCAAGGCTCCTACACATCTTAACACCTCCTCCAGATCAGACTCCAGGCAAAGGATAAGATTTAATCACGTATTGCTTTTGCATGGAAAATATCTCAGCAAAGAGGTTTTTCAGCTCCTTTTTGGCTGTCGAATATGTCCTGTGATGGTCACTGGAGGTGTCACCCAGACCCTCAGCAGACTCTGCAAGAATTCAGCTCATGTTAAAGCAGACACTTTTATCCAGCTCTCCAAGCTCCACTGACTGTGGAGTCAAGGGACTATGATGAATTCAGATGCCTAAAAACATCTTTGGTAATTTCTTGGGATCCTTTGGCTCTAATGCTGAGTGCTGAGTGCTGTGGTCCCATTTATCTGGGAGTGATATTTGTGCTGTCCAACAAAGCCCATTCATGTGACCCAGCCTGTCTTCTGATCATCCTTTGGAGGAGCACCCTGAAAATTAATGTAGACCCATGAGTTGGCGTGGCAGATTTTGTGTCTCTGCAGCAAAATATGCTTAAGGACAGATCAGAATCAACATTTATGGACCAAAGAGCTGATGTGGGGCTGTCCACTACAGCTATTGTAGCCTGAAATGAATGAGGAATCCCTATGGGATCACCTTTAATGGCTTTTTGATAATTTCTGCAGCTATTTAGGACCTCAAGGTGTGCAGGTTTTCTTGAAAGACAACCAGTAGCTTGTTCAGACCCCAGTGGCTTGGCACTTCCCACTCTGGGATTTTACAGTGGGAGCCAGTGTTGTATCAGTGAATTGAGCTGAGTGATCCAATTCACCAGGGAAAGAAATATTTGTTACAACTTCTCCTGAAGAGATTTTCAAAGACTGTCTTTAGTTGTGGTGCAGCCACATCCTTTATTTCTTATTCTGGGTCAAACCAGAAATTATCTTGCCTGTTCTGCTCATTTCTCCCAGATTTTCAGAGACCTTTATCTTCTCCAAGCTGTGCTATTTGGTCCATGTCTGCACTTACTCCTTGTTTACAAAGCCAAAATGAGCAAGTTCAGTCTGGGAAAGGCACCAGAAACTGGGACCCCTCTTCCAAAGAGCTGCTTGTGGAAAAGCTGCCAACCAGAGAGAGAAATGCTCTGGTGTTCCCTGTTGTCTACATGGCAGTGGGATACAGAGCTAGAGTTTTAGCTGTCCTGATTGCAATGGGAAAGAAATGGAAAGCCATGAAAACAAAATGCATAGAAGTTTTCTCCGTTTTTGGTTTGTTTGGGTTTTGGTGGGTTTGTTTTTGTTTTTTNGGAAGCCATGAAAATCATTAGAGGAAAGGCTGAGATAATTGGCATTGTTCTGTCATTTTGAAACTCAGGGCAAAATGCATAGAAGTTTTCTCTGTTTTTGATTTGTTTGGGTTTTTGGGGTTTTTTTTTGGTTTTTTTTTTTTTGGCTGAACTTGCCAAATTTGGCCTGAACTTGCAAAGAGACTTGATCTGCCAAAACCTGCATTTTTGAGTGAATTAATGATGGTCATGAAAAATTTCAGCCAGCTGAGACAAAACCCAGAGCTGTCTTGAAGAGATAAAGTTAAAATGGTGCAAAAGTCTTTCCAGACAAGCCTTTATGGTTAGCTCCTTAAAGGAATGCATGTACCTAACTCCCTCTCAAATGATGGAGAGTCACTACTTAATTCTTGGATGACTTTGGCCCTTCATGCTTAGATGATGATGGCTGTTCTTGACAGCAGGAGGGATTGAACCAGCAACCACTGAAAGCAAAAAAGTACAGTTCACACTAATTCCATTCACCCCATCCAAGGATTTGCACAGATTTCCTACAGGGCTGTGAGGGCAACATTTGGTGGCACAGGATTGGGTCTGACCCTTCTTCCTCTGAGCAAATTCCTGCATTTGGCATATTTCAAGCCCAGTTTGCTTTAGATTTAGCAGTAAAATGCAGATTCTGTTGACAAATGCCAGTGACTGTCTCTACTCTTTGGCCTTGCTTCGTTTTCAAATCAAAGAACAGCCTCAGCATCCTCCCTCATCCTCCCTTTTATTTCCCTCTTGGCAAAAAATAAAGGCGTATATTTTTCCTAGGGTGCTGGTATCTCTGCCCAGAACATGCCATGATATTATTTTTAACTCTGTTTTCTCTTCCTTGCTTTTCTTTATGGAAGAGCCTTGGAAGCCTCTCTTTTTTCCTTCATCTGCACCCACATCTGCTTTGCCCTTTCCTTCCCTTCCTCGCTGCTCCTGATAAAACACCTTGGTCTGATTCCAGCAAAATGCCAAATGTACTGTGCAGAGAGCTGGGCAGAAATACCTCTGCTGATTAAATCACTCTTTTTAAATAGCCTGAGCTGTTCATGTCAACCCTGGTGCCAAACAGTTTGTTGCCTACCCAAATCTCCTCAGCAGCGGCAGATCAGTGGCAGCCAACCTCTCTTACTCTTGGCTTGTGCTGAAAAAAAGCAGCTAAAAACCAGACAGATATGGAGATGTCTCCTAAAACAACAGGAGGAGGTGAAGGAGCAGGAAGAAACATTTCTGGGCAGACTGGAGTTTGCATTTCACCCAAGTTCTGTTGTTTTCTTGCTGAGTGTGGGCTGGGTGTTGTGTGAGGAGCCTTAGAGGGCTGACTGTCAGTTGAGGTGTGTTTGTAGGTGGGTTTGGACCTTTCCTCTGCTGGATGCACAGGGCAGTGAGGGATTTTGGAAGGCTCAGATTTGTCTTGGTGACCACCAAGGTCCTGCCACATAAAAAATATATGTGTAAAGAATACAGAGAATATATAAAAAGAAAAAAAAAGGTTAAAACCAAAATGGCTTCACCTTATCTTTGAGATCTTGTGGCACTTCCTAGTGCTGAGTTTTCTTCTCAGGCATAGGGGCAAAGGGGCTGCCCTGCTCATGGATGGCTGAGCTTCCAGCAGCTCCAATGCTCCTGTTCAAGTAGGGAGGAGAGAGGAACTGATTCCATCTTGCTGGGCACTCTGGGCCTTGCAGAATTTGCACCTCAGAGAAAAGGCTAAAGGAGGAAAGGGATGAGGAGGAAACCTGACCTCCTCTGGGCTGGCAGTGCTCAGTGGATGACCAGGGAAGGAGAAACCTTCTCTGACTAAGAACAGATTTCTCTTTAAGATGGAAAATACTTTTTTCCTCACTGTCCATACTGGTGGGCTGCCAGGACTGCAGCAAAGGCTGAAGCACTCTCCCTGTGCATGGTGGGTGCAGGCTCCAGTGCAGTTCTGCATCTCATCTCTGGGGATCCCAGGGCTTTGATGTTTCCTTGTCCTCATCTGGGTTAGCACCAACAGGTGATTGGGCCTGTGGACCAGAGAAAATCCTAGTCAGAGTCATGGTAGATTTATAATCCATGTGAAAACAGAATGGATGTTTATATGGATAGAAAGAAATCCCAATTTTACATCAAAAAGACTTTAAGTAACACACCAGGGCTTTGTCAGGGGTACAAACCCTATGTCTGAGGGGAGGAGGAGAAGAATGGGATATAAAAAATATCCCATGGGAAGTGCTCAGCCTGCTGCTGGGGGTATCCAACACTTTCTGTTGAAGCACCAGCTCGGGGACCCTGCCCCGGAGCATCCCGAGCCCCAGCCCCGTTATTCCACACCGGTCTGCCAGCACAGCCCTGGCCTGTCCTTCCTGTTCCCAGGCAGGAGTCAAGGCCTCCGTGGCAGCAGAGCCTGACGCAGGCGCTCCCCCGTGACGCTCCCGCTGCCGGGGACAGAACATTCCCCAGGGGAGGCGAGGGGTGGCCGGGGGGACAGGCCCAGATGCGCAGGGACAGTCACCTTGAGCGGCTCCGGAGCCAGCAGGGATACGGCAGGATTGTTTTGCCGTCCTGCTCCAAGCAAGAGGAGGAGGAGGAGGAGGAGGAGGAGTGGGGCCAACAGCAGGGATTTCATGGGAGATTGTGTTGGAAGTAGCCGGCACAGCTGGGCTCTGTCCCGTGGCCTTCACCTGCTGCTTTGCCAAGGGAAGAGGAAAGGGGAGACGTGGCTGTAGAGCTCTTTGGTCTCTCCTGCTTTCATGTTTTGTTTTCTCTCCAGGTGGAAGGACCCTCTGGTCCTGCAGCACGGGTTGGGTCCATCCTATTAAGCTCTCTTCGCCTTCAGAAAAGGATGGCCAGGCTCACAATGATTACTGGGAATTTGGAAATTGTGTCTGGCTCATAAAAACCCCAAAACTGTGCCTGGGATTCACCTGGCTACCCACGCCAAACCAAACCTATGCCAGACTAAGCAGGATGGAGAGTTTGGAGATGGAACTTCAAAGGGGTTTTTCCATGTTTCTAGGAGAGACAGAGAGATGGGGTCATCCCCTTTCGCTTCATCCATCTTTTTGGGCTCCTCCTGCTTCAGAGCAGACATTGGTTGAGCATTTACCCTGCAATAAATTATTCCAATGTTCCTTCCTTTTGCATCCAAGTGGGACAAGGCCAAGAGAACCCCTCTGAATAAAACAAAGTCCATTTCCAGGGCACAAGCCCTCCTTTCTTGTGTACAAGAAGCTGAGAGTGGGAAGCTGGAGAGGGGTTTGGGACAAGGGATGGAGGGACAGGACACAGGGAATGGCTTCCCACTGCCAGAGGGCAGGGTTAATTTAGATATTAGGAAGGAATTGTTCCCTGTGAGGGTGCTGAGGCCCTGGCACAGGTTGCCCAGAGAAGCTGTGGCTGCCCCTGGATCCCTGGAAGTGTCCAAGGCCAGGTCGGTTGCTTGGAGCAACCTGGGATAGTGGAACAAATTGATCTTTATGGTCCCTTCCAACCCAAACCATTCAAGTATTCTATGAAATGGGAGGTGAATTTAGATCACCAGCCTGGTGGGTGTTGCTTTACTCCCAACAAATGCCTTTACATTTTCATGTCACCCTTGGGGCTGGGATGTTGTTGGTCCGTGCCAAAGGCTTTGCAGTGTTTCACTGTCCCACTCTTTTTAGGTCAAATCCATAAGAGACAAGGCAAGGCAATATTTTAGAAAGACCATCAGTGCTTCTGTAGCACCACACACCCAAACTGTGCATGGTGAGCACACACACAAACCAGTGCTTCCACCCCTGCAGCCTTCCATGACACCCCAGCCCACTGCATCCAACACTCAGCCACAGGCTGAGCCTCTCCCAGCAATTTTGGCTCCGAGCAGCCAAAGTGGGAGCGAGAAGAGGGCAGGGGGCTGGGGGGGGAAGGGTGTAAATTGCTCACGGAGGATGCTATCACGTCAAGCGCACTGTTTACAAGCTGCTGCCAGGTTATTGAAGATCAGAGAGTTGCTGGCTCTAAACACAGCTACTCCTGGAGTGCAGCGTGTCGGGGCTGGTTGATACATGTCCCCCCGCTGCCCTTGGGGTGACCCTTGAGACCCTGGAGTTATCAGGGGGAAGCGACCATGCGGTGGGGCTGGAGGACCACCTACGGTGCCAGGGGAGCTGTGGGGAGATGCTGCACAGCCCAAGGGGAGGAGATCTGGAGATACAGAGGGCTCCTGGCCCAGATAGAGCCAGGGCTGGGAACATACAGGACCATCCAAACACCTGGGATAAACATTTGCCAGCCCATGGATGGCAGAGGTGACTTTTTCCAGTCTGACCAGTTGGGTTGATTGACGTCCTCTGTGGTGTTGGTCCGTGGAGAGAGGTGGCTCTGTCCACCAGATGAAAACCAGCACTAATGATTTCAGGAAAATTGGTTGTATCTGTGGTGTTAAATTCAGCCCAGCCAGGAATCTGGTCATCTGCTCTGCTAAAATCTCAACCTGTTCCTCCCAGAAACTACTAAAAATCCAAGCAATCCCTGGGCATCAGACCATCAGGAGACAGCATGCATCAAGAACAACTCCCAAAATATATTTCAGATCTGACCACACTGTTTTGGAGGTTGAGAGAGTTTAATAGCATGGACATGGCCAGAGCAGACCAACTGGCCTCAGCACCATGGGAAAGAACTGGTGATTTTTTGTTTATGATCACAGCTGTAGTGATTAGGTGCCAAAGTTTAAGGTACTGAAGAGTCAGCACCAGCCAGAGCAGCCCTGGCAGTGTTTGTCCTGCCAAAGGAAGGCCCCTGAGGTCCTTGTTTGAAGATGACAAAGTCTAGTGAAGGTGTCCCTGTCCAGGGAGGCTGGAACTGGATGATCTTTAGGATGTCTTCCAACCCAAACCATTCTGTGATTCTGTGATTTTATGGAAGTTGGTCAGATGCAGACAGGAGAGGCAAAGTGTGTTATTCATTTCTGATCTTCTGGATGAGGCAGGCCAGTTGTTCTAGAGGTTTGATCTGGAGAAGAAACCAGGGGTAAAACTTCTCACATTTACCTGCTCAGAGCAACTGAAGATCCCCCTGCTTGCCAGAGCACAATCCCCAGACAAGGCTTATCCTTGTGGCTTGGAGGCTCCCTGTGGTTAAGGAATCATTTAGGCTGGAAAAGCCCTCTGGGATCATCCAGTCCAACCATCCCTCAGCACTGACAAAAGGTCACCACTCACCCATGTCCCCAAGTGCCACATCCACACATCTTTTCACCCCTCCAGGGTTGGTGATTCAGCCACTGCCCTGGGCAGGCTGTTACTTCATTTCCAGCAGTGTCCTCACTCCCAGACATCAATATGGTTTTAACTCCCATTTCTGATCTTGATACTGAGCACTCCCAGCCCAGGGCAGAAAGATGACCACAGAAAACTCCCACCACCCTGCCACAGCTGCCTTTCCACTGTCTCCACCCTGTGGCTTCAGCCTGCCCTTAAAAGAAAAGAGGAAAGATAAGGTCAGAAAGAAGGTTCAGGTGAGGATGAGTTAAATATACTCTTGAAAGGCTGAGGGGAATCTCCTGCTATCAGAGACAATGATGGCCAGAAAAACGCCTGGCTCTGGTAAGGTCAGGGTGACATCTGGCATTTAGAGGATGGTGGCAGGGATTGGTGGCTCCAGGGAGATGTTCCTTCCTCCTGCTTTGCTGTAGCTCAGGTTTAAGGCCAGAGGACAAGCTGGCTACAAATCCTTTTCTTGTGGCCACGAGGATGGCAAGGCCATGCTCATCTCCAAGGGGAGCCAGAGCTGGATCTCCTGTTGCCAGCTCCCAGGATCGTGGGCAGACCAGAGCAGCTGGCTGTGCCTTCTCTCCAGTGCTGGATAAACTGCTAATTTTAGCTGGGAGTGACCTTGGACAGATTGAGGGAGGAGGAAACCCTGGAGAAAGGAGGTCTGGAAGCAGCCTAGGAAAGGAGAACCCATGGCAGGTCACAGCCTCTCTGCAGTGGTGGGCAATCCCAAATGTCATGGGGAAGCAGGAGCCCTGGGAGAGCAGAACAAGGAAATCAGTGATTTAGACACTCTCCAAGACAGAGATGGTGCTGTAACACCTGACTCAGCCCCTGAGGGAGGAGCAATCCTCCAAAAACAGCCCCAACCCTCTGCCTGCAACCCAACACAAACCTCTTTGGGGCAGCTGTGGGCCCTGAGTGACCAGGAAAATGCTTCCCTTGAGCCCTGTTATCCCTGCAGGGTTTTCCTGGCTGCTGGCAGAGATGGAATGTTGCCCTGAGCAGCCAGTGGGGATGGAGAGGACTTTCCTTGGGCTGATTTGTTGCAGGTTCTGTCTCTGCCTCTCACCAGGAACACATCTGTGCTCTCTGCCACCCTCACAGCTTGTCTGTGACACACTGACCCAGCTTCTCCTTGGTTAGTGGTGCTCAGGGATGACCACAAATGCTTTTCAGAGCCAGCCTGGAGTGTGACCACCCTTGGGGATGCTCTGAACCAAGACACCTCAGAGAAGCAAGCTCAGTGAATTCCCCCTTGGCACTGGGCTACTGAGCAGCCTGGCCAGGGAGGCTGGCCTGGAAAAAGTGGTCATTGTTCCCTTTGGTGGAGCAGCTCAGAGACCAGAGCCCAGCCTGGCAGGACATTGATGCCCTTGTTTGCTCTGCAGTGTTTGCCAGGGAATATTTACCCCTCTGTGTGTGGGTGGAGTTAAAACAGAGCAAGGTGAGGGCTCCTCACCACCTCCCTTCCCCGGCTGCCTGGATTTGCAGTGCCAGCAAGGCAAGATCCAGGCAGCCTGTTCTGCACAGAGCAGGTGGAGACACTTGGATGCTCCCTTTATTCCCCTTGGGAGACATCCTGAGCTCCTGGAATGTGGCAGTGTGTGTGTGGGTGAGCTGTGCCTGCCAGTGCTGTCCTGCTCCAAACAAGAGCCCAGCATGGGATAGCACTGAAATAAAATCCCATTTCCCAGGGCATGGGACAACGGCTTTAAGCTGAAGGAGGATAGATTTTGATTAGGTATTAGGAAGAAATTCTTGTCTGTGAAGAAGCTGTGGCTGCCCTTGGATCCCTGGAAGTGTCCAAGTGTCCAACCCATCAGGTTGGATGGGGCTTGGAGCACCCTGGGATAGTGGAAGGTGTCCCTGCCCGTGACAGGAGGTTGGATCAAGATTAACTTTTAGGTTCCTTCTATCCCAAATCATTCTGTGATTCCATGGCTCTGTGACTTTGATGCTGCTTTGCTCTTGTTTTACCCCAGCTGGCCAAGCCCATCTCACAGCTCCAGGGTCCAGCTGCTCACTGCTCACTCCAGATGGAGTGAGTGCTGTGCTGAATCTTTTATTAGACATGAGAAAATCCACACTGCTGGGTGTGCCCGGGTTCTGAGGAAAGCTGAAGCTCACACCTTATCAGACAGACAGACAGTAGAAAAACCACCCAGTGCTGCAGCTCCCCACAGCCCTGCCCTCTCTCTGGTTTTCCTTTGCTCTCCCCCCTCTCTCCCCTCAGCACCTGCTGATTTTTCCATGCCAGTCTCCCCAGCTGGCCCTGGCTCCAAGTTTCCAGATGCACTCCCCACTTTGCCAAGATGTCACAGCCATTGCCCAGGGAAGGTTTGACATTGCAGCCACGGGCTATTTCTACATCTGCAAGGTGAAGAACTGAGAAATACCACAAAAACCTTCTCTCCAAAGCCTCAAACCACTTGTAAACAGGGTGTTAATGACAATGAACTCGGCACAAGACCAGAAATTAACCACAGAGAAGAAATTTCAGACAGAAGATGGGTATGCAGTAACTGGACCAGGGCTGTGAGGGAAAGCAAAAACCAATAATGGAGGACTGAATCTTTCAGTGTGAGAATTGGAAAGACCATTCCAGTGGCACCCAGAGAAGAAATGAAAGGATTATCTTGGATATTATGCAGGATACACACCACTTGATAATCTTTTTAATCCTTGTCTGGGCCATTCAGGGGCTCATGCTCTGTCTGTGGCAGGAATTGACTTATATCTTGTAAAATACTTTTGCACAGCCCAGCAAGTTCTTCTTGGGTAGGTTGAATTTGAGAGCCTGGATCCCTTTTATCACCTTTCTCCTGCTCCAAGACTGCCCTGAGAGCCTCTGGCTGGAGCTCACATGTGAAGACACACCTCTTAGGCTGCCAGGTTGGTGTGGGGATGGAGGGGTTTTTCCAGAGCTTTCTGATGGCATTGGAGACATCCTGGGCTGGAGGTCACAGGTGACAGCACCCCACTCCTCACCTGGGATTGTGGCTGCAATCCCTGGTGTCCATGCTCAGGAGGGCAGGTCCTTTTCTGTCCAGCTGTGGTGGAGGAGCTGCAGGGCCCATTTCCCAGCAATTTTGGTGGGTGTTTTGTAAAACTGTGGATGTTTTGTAAAACCATGGCTGCTCACTGAGCTCACACTCTCCCTCCATCCCCTGGAGAGGCTCAGCTTGGTGGCACAGGCCCAACCTGCTCCTCAAAGCAAGGGTAGAGTTTCCAGTGGCTTCATGGAGGAGATTATGGAGCCAGGTCTGCCCCAGGGAACAAATTTAACATGATTGTTCAGCAGGAACAAAAAGGACCGTGGTGTCCAGTGCAGAGGAAGCTCAGCTCACAGCCTCTTGTTATGTTCACCCTGGGCTTGGCCACGTGCTGCAACTGGCCATAAAAATATCCATTTCCTTTCTAATTTGAGCCACAACACTTGACACTTTGGCCTTGGGTGATAATGCAATGTACAAGTGCTCAGCAGACACCCTGCAGCCCTTCTTCCTGCTTTGCTCCAGCACAAATAATGCACAGTATTCACTTCAATAAAATATTAACAGCCAAGGAATCAAATAGCTTTCATCTGTATTCATTTCCTGACTATCATCTCATTAACAGGAATCTGCTGGTTCTGCATGGAGTTCCTGGTATTTGGGAGAGACCAAGCTGGAGTTCAAACAAGGGGAAAGACTTTTCCTTCAACTTCAATGAAGTTATTGAATAAATGTTGGGTGTTTTTTTTCCCTGTGGTTTAAAAAGGGCTTTGTGTAATTATAGCACATGTAACTTGTCCCTTGGGAGCCACGAAGGAACTGGACTGAGCCTGATTAATCTTAAATTGTTTCTAGGACTTACTAGCCTTGAGTTCATAGGGTTCAGGTTGGGAGGACGGAGATCTTTTCCACAGCCCAAGGTTTCCCATCCAGCTCCAGTGCAGTCCCAGAGGGGTGCAGGTCTCCCATAGACCTCCATCCATCATTCTTGTGGAAAAATCCCGGACACCTTGGGGTTTCTGCACTAGACCCAGCATTTCTGAGACTGGGTCATCTCAGCAAATTCCCTTCTTTCTCAGTCTGGGAGATCATTTATTGTTATTAAATCCTCCTTTCCCCCTGAGGGGGACAACTCCTTTTTCTCCCATGCTCTTGTGTAGCAGTGGCATGAACAGGTAATTCTGTGTCATGGTTTGGTTGGGTGTTTTTTTTTTGATGCACATGACATAGAATCATGGAATGGTTTAGGTTGGAAGGGATCTTATAGATCATCTCATTCTAAGCCCCCTGCCATGGGCAGGGACACCTTCCTCTATCCCAGGTTGCTCCAAGCCTTGTCCAGCCTTGGACACTTCCAGGGATGGAGCAGCCACAGCTTCTCTGAGCACCCTGTGCCAGGGCTTCCCCACCCTCATTCTAAAAAACTATCTTCCTTGTATCTGGTCTAAATCTATCCTATTTTAGTTTAAAAACATCACCTCTTGTTCCATCACAACAGATCCTTGTAAAAAGAATGTCCCTATCTTTCTTACAAACCCAATTTGAATATTTTGAGGTCTTCCAGAGATTTCTCTTTCCATCTCTGCTGTTTCTTTCCCATAGCATCTCTTTTCCAGTGTGAAACGCACCCTCTACAGCTGGACTCAAAATCTACTTCATGGAGGAGAAAACAGCAGATGAAGCACCCTGGGGAGATGGTTCTGGAGTGTTCCCCCGTGCCCCAGCCTGGAGCTCACTCCTGTGGTCCTCACACTCCTCCCATGTGCCATCTGTGCCCTTTTTCTTTGCCCTCCACTCCTCAGCCCAGTGAAACTCCTGGCTGGAGAACAGCCTGAAGCCTCTAGTGGGCATTCCCCCGGGTTGGAGATTCACCAGAAACCGGGGAAACGGCATTTGAATTTGAATTGGCCTCCCGGCGCTGGGTGCGGAGCGGCACCTGCCGAGCTGCTGCACCGGGAGCTTGTGCAGGGAAGGCTCAGCCAAGCGAGGAAGGGTTTTATTTCTGAATTATTTCTTTTACATAAGTTTTTACTTCCCAAGAGCCGTCCGGATTCGCTGGGAAGGAGGGACATCTCGTGGCCACACCACGAAAATATCTCCTGCTCCTCGGGCATCCCCCCATTCCCTCCCCGGGTACCACCCCAGCATCGCCCCGCTCTGCCCGGGGAGCCCCCCGGCATCTCCCTTCTCCTCCAGGGGCTCGCTCACACCCTGACGCCTCAATAAAGAAGTGGGAAATCCTCGTATCCAGTTTTTTATTACTGACTTGAGGCAGAGCGGGGGCATCACCCGACAGGAACGCTCCAGAGCTGGTGTGGCCAAGGAGGTGCGGACAGGACGCGCTCCGCGGCACGGAGGGGGTGTAGCATCGCCAGCGGAGTGGGGCAGTGATTCTTCACCCCCACACCACCACCCTGGCCACAGCCCCCTCTTCCCGGAGCTGCAGTTGCGGGGCTGAGGGGCTTTTCTCTATCCAGGTGGGTCACGAAGGAGTTTTCTGTCCTTCGTGCCAGAGGTGATGCCAGCCAGGTGGGTACAGCCCACCGAGGCAGGAGCTGTGCCACCTCTCAGCCACCTCTTCAGTCTTTGCGACGACCACAGAGCCGGCAGCATCCTCCTCCCTCCTGTCTCTCCTCATTCCCCATCTCCACGCGGACGGGAGAAAGGGAAACGCCGGCACCGAGCCACCGCCGGGTGGTGGCTGTCCTGCAGCGCTGTCCCCGGCAGCTGGCGGGGCGGTGGCTCACTGCTGCGGCTCGGGCTCGTACTGCTTCTCCGTGGAGGTGTAGAAGTCCTCGAGCACCGACTGCAGGTACTCGAAGGTGGGGCGCTCCTCGGGGTTGCTGCGCCAGCACTTGAGGATGACGCTGTAGAGCTCCCCGGGACACATCTCCGGGCAGGGCATGCGGTAGCCCCGCTCCAGGTTGCGAATCACCTCGGGGTTGGTCATTCCTGGAGGGAAACACAGCCCAACAGGAGTTATTCAGCACCCAGAGGAGGAAGGTCAGTGCTCCCAGCAGCTCACACCCAGGCAGGGCTGGAGGGGCTGAGGTGGTTCCTGTATCTGGGAATTGTCCCTTCCTCAGGGTTGTGATTCCCTTCCATCCCTCTGCCCCCTCCCTGATTCCCCTCTCTAAGCTTTGCTCTGCACAGGTATAAGTGAGGAATGAAAGCCAGCTTGAGGGAGCTCCTGTGACAAAAGGGACATTGAGGGCTGGAGCGAGTCCAGGGAAGGGAACAGAGCTGGAGCACCAGGAGGGGCTGAGGGAGCTGGGAAAGGAGCTCAGTCTGGAGAAAAGGAGACTCAGGGGGAACTTCTGGCTCTGCACAACTCCCTGACAGGAGGGGACAGCCAGGGGGGGTCAGGCTCTTCTCTCAGATAACAAGAGGAAATGGCCTCAGGTTGTACCAAGGGACATTTTGATCGAATATTAAAAACAATTTCTTCATGGAAAAGGTTATCCATCCCTGACACAGCTGCCCAGAGCAGTGGCGGAGTCCCCATCCCTGCAGGGATTTACCAGAAATGTAAATGTGGCACTTGGGGACATGGGTGAGTGATGGCCTTGGCAGTGCTGGGTTAATTCAATTTAGAGGCCTTTTGCCACTTAAACAATTTTGTGATTCTGAGACAGCTGGGTGTGTCCGGACACACCTCAGTGAGTGCCTCCAAGCCTAGAGCAGCACTGGGTGCTTGGAAGTGCCTGGACACTCATCCTGTAGTCCCAGCACCCTGTACCTGGATAAGGGATCCTGTACCTGGATAAGGAATCCTGTATCTGGATAAGGGATCATGTACCTGGATAAATAAGCCTGTACCTGGATAAGGGATCCTGTATCTGGATAAGGGATCCTGTACCTGGATAAATAATCCTGTACCTGGATAAATAATCCTGTACCAGGATAAGGGATCCTGTACCTGGATAAATAAGCCTGTACCTGGATAAGGGATCCTGTATCTGGATAAGGGATCCTGTACCTGGATAAATAATCCTGTACCTGGATAAATAATCCTGTACCAGGATAAGGGATCCTGTACCTGGATAAATAATCCTGTACCTGGGTAAGGAATCCTGTACCTGCATAAGGGATCCTGTACCTGCATAAGGGATCCTGTACCTGGATAAGGAATCCTGTACCTGGATAAGGGATCCTGCACCCTGATAAAGGATTCCATACCTGGATAAGGGATCCTGTACCCTGATAAGGGATCCTGCACCCTGATAAAGGATTCCATACCTGGATAAGGGATCCTGTACCCTGATAAGGGATCCTGCACCCTGATAAAGGATTCCATACCTGGATAAGGGATCCTGCCGAAGGTGATGATCTCTGTCAGGAGGATCCCAAATGACCACACGTCAGATTTGATGGTGAAAACCCCATAGTTAATGGCCTCTGGAGCTGTCCATTTGATGGGAAATTTGGCACCTGTCCCAAAGGAAATAAAGGGAAATAACTCCTGGAGTTAGAGCATCTTTCCTGCCTGTCACAGGCACAAGAATTCCCCAAAACTGATCCCTGGTTCCTTTGGGCTCTTGATGATGATTTTGTGGTTCTTTCTAGGAGAGGGGCTCCAGCCCTTTGATTATCTGCACGTCCTCCTCTGGATCTGCTCCATCCCAGAGCTGGATGGAATATTCAAAACCAATTTGGCAGATTTATTATGGGACAACAACAATAGGATTTTATTCTGTATAAAATTTCTTTGGCTTTTGCCAAGAAAAATTGGATCAGATGATCCTCGAGGTCTCCTTCCAACCTGGTACTCTGTAATTCTGTGAAATCACTTGTTAGAAGGGAGTTGTTTTAGCAAAAGGGCATAAATATTACAGCAAATATAAATTCCCCAGTCCTTAAAGCTGCATAGTTTTATTAAAACCAAAATAAGTTCCATTTTATTTTGTCCACCAAGCTCTTGCTTAACCCACTGTGGACAGCAATGACCATAAGCAATATCAGTTGCAATTTCAGTTTAGCTAAGGAAAAAAAACCCCAACCAATAGCAAAACCACCTTGATAAGTAGGAACTGATCATGTTACACTGCAGAGGAAACCACATTTTTATTTATACACATCCTCACAGGACTGGAAATCCAACTGCAGGGTGTGAAATAAGCACCTCAGTTGTTGCACATCACACTCTGAGTGACAAGGCTGGGAAATGCAATATATGAAGTGAGAATTGTTCAAAGCAGATAGAGGGGAGGTGTTATTCCAGAGCAAAACTAACTGGAAAAATGCTGATGAGAGCTGCTTTCTGCTGGAAAAGCAACTCCTTTGGTTATTAACAGAATTATTCTGATTTCATCAAAGCTTCTTTTAAGGATAAAACTGCCTTAAGAATTTGCAGCAAAGTCAAAATTCCCCTACATGGCAGTTTCCGAATTACATTTGGGATCTTTTACTACTCTGAAATAGTTCTGCATGTTGAAATGGGTTTAATTTGTATCAAAAGGTATTTTGGGGACAGGAAATTGAAAGAAATGTTTCTTATTAAAAAAGCCCACAAAAAGGATTAAATTTCCTTTCCTCAGAGAATATTTTAAGGGAAATTTTACCTCATCCCAACTCTAGAAGAGGACAGATTTCCAAAATTTTAAAATCTTATGGTAAGTGCCACTTATGCCTGACTGAATTGTTTTATTTCAGTCACTTCTGCTGCTTTCCCTGATGCTCTGTAGAGTCCCTTTGCCATCTGAATGATTTGATCTCATACCTGACTCCAGAGTCAGAGCTCAATACAGGGATGACCTCAGAAGTCTTGTCCAAACTAAAAGATTCTGTGATTTATTATTTTCTAAGTAGTCCCTCTGCTGAGGAAGGGACCTGATGTGGTCAGGGCTTGGTTTGCCTGGCACACCTGGAAGCTGCTGCTGGATCCAGATTTGTGGCTCCAGCTCTGTTATTTCCTTCCCTCTGGACTGAATCTCTATGAAAACCTGGATTTGTGACTCCAGATCTGTTATTTCCCTCTGGACTGAATCTCTATGAAAACCTGGATTTGTGGCTCCAGATCTGTTATTTCCTTCCCTCTGGACTGAATCCCTATGAAAACCTGGATTTGTGGCTCCAGATCTGTTATTTCCTTCCCTCTGGACTGAATCTCTATGAAAACCTGAGTTTGTGGCTCCAGATCTGTTATTTCCTTCCCTCTGGACTGAATCCTTGTGAAAACCCAGCCACAGGCAGCAGTTTTCATTATCAGAAGTCAAATTTCTCCAGCAAACAACTGGAGGGGCAGCATGACTCCCCCAAACAGAACCAAAAGAGGTTTTTTTTCCCAATTCCCTCTGCAGTTTTCAGTTGGTTTTATAGCCCCCAAGCTATGGATTTTCGGGTGTTTCTGTTTCTATTTCTCTTGCCTGGGTGCTGACAGCGGCAGCCACGCGCTCTCTGCTGCCCTGTGCCTGGTGCCAGCCGGGTATCCTGGCATTCCTGGGGGCAGGAGGGTGGGAGATAAGGGCAGTGCTGGGAAGGACACCCACCTTCCTGTGCCAGGTACTCGTTCTCGATGAGCCTGGCCAGGCCGAAATCGGCGATTTTGCAGCAGAGCGTCTCCGAGACGAGGATGTTGGCGGCCCTCAGGTCCCGGTGGATGAAGTTCATGCGCTCGATGTAGGCCATGCCCTCTGCCACCTGGGAGGGGAGGAAGAGCCCACCTTCATCATCACCCCCACCATGTTATCTTGGCTGTTTTTCAGCCACCTTTGCAAAGCACAGAGTTTTTACAGCGTTGCTGTTGTCTCTCCATGATCATGGATGTGCCTACGTTGCCCATGGATGGATGGATGGATGGATGGATGGACAGGTGGATCAGCAGACAGGTAAATAAATGGATGTTCCCCCTGTACAGGTGCAGATATTCATCCTGAGCTGCCAAGTGAAGTAGAACTTCAAGAAGCACCCCTCTCTATTTTGCTCAGAAGTCACAGCCCTGAGTCATGTCTGCAGTGAGAGCTGAAACCTCTTCACTGGATTTCCAGTTTCTGCCACAAGTGTCTCCTCTCCAATGGGGATTTTACATTCCAAGTTAAATATGTGAATTAAGAAAAGGAAAAAAAAAAAACCACACACAAAAAAATCGAACTAGCAAATCACAGAATTATAGAATGGTTGGAAGGGACCTTAGGACCTTAAAGATCCTTTCATTCCAACCTCCTGCTAAGGGTAGGGACATCTGTCACTATCCCAGGTTGCTCCAAATCCCATCCAACCTGGCCTTGGACACTTCCAAGGATCCAGGGGCAGCCACAGCTTCTTGAGGCAACCCGTACCAGGGCCTGCCCACCCTCACAGGGAAGAATTTATTCCTAAAATCTAATTGAGGCACCTGTTGTGTGATGAGCCTCTATCAATGACAGCAGCAATATTTCATTGATAAATGCTGGGGGTTGAAAAGGGAGATTGATAGAAGACAGAAATTGCCAAGTTGAATCTCAGAATTGGACTGGGCATTTATTGGGAAGGTGAGTGGAGCTGTGCAGCCCCTGCCAGCAAGGGGTAGAGCCTATTAAAGTTTTTAAGTGCCTGTGGGTGAGGGCAGAGCAATTTTCCACTCCATGCAGATTCACATGAGCCTCTGCACTCACATGTGGTTTCAAACAGGATACTCACACGTACTTTCCAATGCTGCATTTCTAACCTGTGTCAACACCCCTCTAGTGCAAGGGCTGGTTTCTGCAGTGGAAAATGGAAGAATTGATGTAATTTCCTGTCCTGATGTTAATGAGATAGGACCTGGTCCTCAGCCCGCTCCAGCCCAGAGTGTTTTCAAGCATTTATCCTCAAGACTGACCACAGGATCGAGTGTATCAGCCCAGACTGTTCTAATTTTAACTCCCACAGATGTCACTGGATCAAAAATTGTGCTCGACAGGGTCGGGAGCCCGCTGAGCTGTGATGTCACCCCAACACCACAGATAAGCAGATTGCAAAACAGCTCAGCAGACTGTCCTTTCCTCCTGCTGCTCCTCCCAGAGATACCCAGGGAATGTTTGAGTCCCTGCCCTGGGGATTTGCTGCTGGGGTGGCAGAGGGGATGAAAGTTGTTCTTCCAGTTGACGCCAATGCCTCAGGGATGGGCAAAATCCTTCCTACCCCATGCTGAGGGTGACTTCTGTGGGTTTTGCATGATTGAGGTGTGGGGGTTTGGTCTGTTTTTAATTATCCTGGTCCTGCTGTGTGGTGCAGTTTGCCCAGAGAAGCTGTGGCTGCCCCTGGATCCCTGGCAGTGTCCAAGGCCAGGCTGGACAGGGCTTAGAGCAGCCTGGGATGGTGGAAGGTGTCCCTGCCCATGGCAGGAGGTTGGAACGAGATGATTTTTGAGGTTCTTCCAACCCAACTCATTCTGTGATTCCATAATTCTGTAACATTGACCAAAATCTTTGCTCTGAGTCACCCAGAGATTGCTCTGGCTGCAGCAATTTCTCGCTGCACAGAAATGCATCTTGCTAATTTCTGGGGAATGCTCCCACTAACCCCAAGGGCTCTGTAATATAGATTAATTTGGATAATTTTCCTGATCCTCAGGAATTTAACACAGACTACAGGCTGTAATTTTCAAGAGAGGGAATGAAACAATGAGAGATGGAGAGAGGGAAATTGACATTTCAGGAGATTGTCCTTAAGGATCCCCACTGAAGTCAAATACCCTAAACAGGGAGCGTGCATTTGTCTCCATAACATCTCACAGGCAACAATGATGAAGCTGCAGATACGGAAAATTTATCAGTAGTGAAGAGGGAAGGAACAGAAAGAGTTCATCTGCACCCCTATGGAAAGTTCAAAGTAAAAATGACAGAAGGTGGCACTGCTTTAAAGCATTTAAATCTTTTCATCCTGGTTAAAGCAAGAATTTAAGTATTTCACTATCATAAAACATCCCCTCAAATTTTAAGATTTTCCAGTTGTTAATTTATTAAAAAGCAACTCTGTATGAGTGCTGGAACCAGCAAACTTTGCATGTTGCTTCCTCAAGTCCACTTTGACATAAGAAGCTGAGTGATTTTATGGATAAATCCCATATTCAGCCTGATGCTTCAGGGTATTTTTTTTTCCCCAATATTTCCTAATTAGCCTAACTCTGCTCTGGATGAGCCAAATTCTGTCAACAGCTGTCTAGGACCAAAGTGCAGTGATTTAGCCATTCTCATTCTTCATGTGGTTCCCCTAATTTTGCCCTTTTTGTGTTTAGAGGCACTTCTGGACTAAAATTTTAAGCTTCAGCTGCAGCTATGAAGATTTGCAGCCTGGGGATGCTTAAAGGCTAAAAGTTTGTTTTCTTAAAGAGAAATATTCCCATATTTGAGGATCAGAACATCCTTTATGCCTCATCCTCAGAAGGGCAGAACTGGTGGTCCTGCATTGGAAGTCTCTTTGTTGAGCTTTTTCTCCTTTTTTGGTAAAAAGAAAAAGAAACTTTTTTTCCTAGTCAGAAAGGAAGAGAAGCAAAATAAATAAAATCATGCCAAAACAAATCCAACCATGCCCCAAAAAACCCCAAACTCCAAACTAGCCCTGCACTAAGCTATCAGAGGGCTGCCCTAAGGACAGAACTGATCTGCAGATGGACACGAGAAGGATGAGGAGAATCCCTAAGAGAACACACCAGAGGGAGCTGTTTTTCTCCTGGAAATCTTTGCTCTGACTTGCAGGAATTTCACTGAGTTATAAGAAATCTTGGATCCTTTCCCCATCGACTGTTCACTGACCTGAGCAGAGATATCAATGAGTTTGGGGAGATTCAGCTGGCTTCCTTCTTCTGTCTTCAGGAAATCCAGCAAACATCCTGCAGGAGAGGAGAGACTGCTGTCACTCTTCTGAATAATATATAAATTTGTTTTCCCTGGTGCTTCTCTGAATATATGCAACAAATCTGCCTCCATCCTAAGGGGAATCTGAAGAACCAGAATGGGTGCCCACTGGAGTATCTTTTGTTAGGAAAGCTCCCAAGCAGCCCAAATTCCCCTCTGTTTTGCACAGATCTGCTGCAAACTGCTGGGCATTCATCATTTGAACTGTTATAAACAAGAGGGGCAAAAGAAAGGACAATTTCACTACGAGGAGAGTAAAAACTTGAAACAAACTTCCAGTGAGAACAGTGGAGAGGAGAACTTTAAATACCCTTCAAATAGAGCATCACCACAGTTTTTTCATCACCCACAAACTCTCATTCTACACTAGAATCAAACTTTTGGGTCACTTTCTCACAGATTTGGTACAACCCCTCCTGCCCACCCTCATTCTGCACGGGAGCACTGGCCAGATCACCAAACTGGTTCTGCAGAAGGCCAACCCAGAGCTCCAGGAGGGTTTTTACCATTGGCCATGTACTCTGTCACAATGTAGATGGGCTGCTTGGTGACCACGGCGTACAGCCGGACCAGTTTGTTGTGCTGCAGCTTCTTCATCAGGTTTGCCTCTGCCAGGAAGGCATCAGGATCCATGCTGCCCTCCTTCATGGTCTTCACAGCCACCTTGATGTTGTTCTTGTAGTAGCCTGTAGGGAGATGAAGATGTTTTGAGGAATTTTAGGCTGCCTCCAGGCTCTATGGGGTTGTGTAATAAGGAGAAGAGCTCATGGAGCAGATAACCACAGGAACAGCTTGAATCCTTCATAAAGAAACACATGGTAAATCCCAGTGCCAGCAGGTTTGAGAGGAGAAGAGACACTCATGGCACAGCTGCATCAGGGATTGTCCCTGCAGTGACTCATCCTCACACAGCCCTCCCAGACCCTTTCTGGGTGAAACCCCTGGGGCCTCCCACCAGCTGGGCTCTCAAACCATCCAAATGCCATCCAAAAAGGCAGGACTGAGCAGTCAGCACATGAACTCAGCCTGGTCCTGTCCACAATCTTGATTTCCAAGGCAACCAGCAACCACAAAGAGGGTGGCAAAGGAAGCTGAGCTCCCCCCACATCCTCTCCTGCTGATTAGCAGTAGGCAGAAAGGCATCAGGGATGGAGATCTGGGCTAAAAAGTGAAACAGGGAGGCAGAAAAAGTGGGAAAATGTCATCCAGGTACCCTGCTGGGTGTGACTTAGGATCACTGACAGCACTACAGTTGTGCCCAGGATTCCCAGGAAGAATGAGTGCATATCCCAAGAGATGAGTAAATAGTGACTTCAACACCCATCCCCTGTGAAACCCTTGCTCAACCCCTGACCTCTGCAAACATGAGCTGTCCAGTCCTTCCCAGGAATCCTGCAGCTACTTCCGTGTGTGTGCCCATAAATATGTTTGTCCTTAAGGATCCCCACTCCTGGAATAGTCTTGCCTTAGGGAAATAAAAGGGCTTTTCATCTCCTCTCTTTATGCCTTTTTTCCCTGGAATGGTGGAAATTCCACTTACCCATCCACACTTCCCCAAACTGCCCACTGCCCAGCCTCTTCACAAGCTTCAGGGCCTCCCGAGGGATCTCCCACTCGTCCTGGGCCCAGGGTCTCTGGGGAACCAGGGATGTGCAGGGAGCTGTGAGGCGCTGGCACAGCCCATCCCCTTTTTCTGGATGGGGACAAAGCACAGGACAGTTCAGTGGGATGGCAGAGAAAACCTCCTCCTCCATCCACACATGCCAGGAAAAGTCAACCCATGGAAAGCACACAGGGAAGTGGTGGAGCCCCCAGCCCTGGAAGGATTTTAAAGCTGTGTGGATGTGGCACTTGGGGACATGGGTTAGTGGTGGCCTTGGCAGTTCAGGGGGAACAGCTGGATTCAGTGGTCTTAGAGGGCTTTTCCAACATTTATAATTCCATGATTTCATGAAAAGTTTCAGCCAAAGGGATCAAGGTACCCAGAATGGCCCCAATCAAAGGGGAAAGCTCAAAGAGAGCCATAGAGGAGCAAATTATCCTGTCCAGTTCCTCCAAACCCTGCTTCCCATGCATCCCTCCTGTATATCCTGACAACATTCACCTCTTTTTTTTCCTGATGGGAGACACTCCCTGACTTTAGGGCTGGGGGCAGAGCTCACCCTTGCAATTCCCTAAGATGGAAACCAGGACAGGGGTTCTGGTTGTAGGATCACACCTGCCCCATGAGGGCGGCTGGAGCAGCTGTGGTGTCTCCCAAGCCTGTCCTCCCTCTGTGCCCACTCTCTTCCAGGACACAAATCCACAAGGGAAGGCAAACAACTCACGGCTGTAATGATGGATGAGCTCTGGCAGGCTGGAGAAAGTCATCCTGGGGGAGATGTAGTACCCCCCTCCATCCAGGGAGCGGATCCTGTAGTGTTTGATGATGTCCCCGTGGGCGGAGTCATTGTCTCTCACGGACAGGGAATAGGCATCTGGAGGAGGAGCAGAAGGAGCTGTGAGGACAAACTCCACCCCAGCTAGGGACCAGCTGCCTCCTCTTTCTGTGGCTGTTGACAGCTCCCAACCAGCCCTGGTTGATGCCTTTCTAGAGCAAGTCCCCCAGAATTTACAGCTTCCCTCTCCCAAGGCAAGGGGACAGGATAAAAGTTCATCAAAGCTTAATTGATCTTGTTCAGGCTTCCTGGAGCGACACCTGCTTGTGCTGTGGCCAACAGCCCCGTGGAAGCACCGTGGGGATCAGCAGCACCTCTCCAGGCAGAGCAGTCAGATGTTCCCTAGGTCAGGATGGTCTTTCCACAGCTCCGCATTCCCATCTGAGCTCTTCCAGCCTCAGCATCGTGAAGTCAGAATCGTTTGGATTGAAAAGGAACTTAAATTTCATCCAGTTCCACCCCCTGCTATGGGCAGAGATGCCTTCCACTATCTCAGGTTAATCCAAACCCCATCCAACTTGGCCTTGGACACTTCCAGGGATCCAAGGACAGCCACAGCTTCTCTGGGCAGCCTGTGCCAGGGGCTCCTCACCCTCACAGCCAAGAATTTCTTCCTAACATCCCATCTATCCCCGCCTTCTTTCAATCTAAAGCCATTTAAAGCCATTTTCCTCTGGATTAAACATAATTAAATCTTATGCCAAGGTCAATGGTTCAGCTGGGGGACATGGTGGGTTCAGGAGAATTGTCTTGTTCAGTCACAATCTTGTGACCATGGCTAAACCAGATCTAGAGATTCCCATCTGGAATCTTATCCCCTTTGGGCTTCAAGGGAGCTGCTCATCCATCCACACTCCAACCTGCTATTCCCTCCATGAGAGTCTAAGCCAAGGCTGGTTTTCAGTGCACAAAAGCATCACTAGATGTTGCTGCAGAGCAGAACTTCCAGCCTGTGTCACTGTGGTTCAATGCAGCTTAGCAGTGGGGCTTTTTCCTCTTTGTCTGGATCATATTTCTGGAGGGAGTTGTTACAAGCCTGCTGGGCTGTTCTAAGTCTAATATGTCACCTGAGCTGATAAACTGCCCATTTTTGACGTTTTTTTAATGAAAAGGCAAGGCTATACATGTTTAAAAGCGTGTATCTGTTCATGCAGGATCATAAAAGGAAGCAGGGCCATCCACAGCAACTCTGAAACCCTAATCCTGCACGTGAGGGGAAAGTTTATTAGCTTAAAATCCTCACTGGCTGGTGTTTCTCCATCCCAGCACCAGCAGTTTTCCTTACACTGTGCCTGAAAACCATTTGCATTTATAAAAAGCAGCAAAAAAAAAAAAAAAAAAAAAAAAACCACCTCTGTGGATATTTGCTCTGTTGGAGTGATCATAAATCTTTACAAGCAGAGTTTGGAAGAGTCTAAAGTTTTCCCAAGTGCCACCAATCATTTTGAGGGGACTCCCTTCCTGCAGAGACAAGATCTGGTGGTGTAAAATTAATGGAAAAACCAGGTGGTTGAAATGCAGAGCCAGGGAACCTCAAATTTGACGTGGTGGTCTCCTCAGCAGAGGAAGCTCTCAAGATTCTCTTTCCTTTGCCATGAATGTCAGGCAGAAGACAAATGGAGAAGCCCTTTTGGTTTGATCAATCCTGCAGCTGAGCAACTGAGAAACAGCCCTGAAACATCCTCAATGGGGCAATAAAACCTCGAGGGAAAGGCAAAGAAATGGCTCTGCTGGCTCCTCTGTGGTACCCATGTGGCCCTAAGTTCCAAAATAATGATAATAAACATCAGGGCCAAAGGCTGGACTTGATAAGAGATCTTTTTCAACCTAAATGATTCTGTGATTCTGTGAAGAAGAATATGACATTGATGACAACACCTATTTTAAAAAATTATTATTATTACTATAGTAATANCCATTATTGCTGTTGAGGGTGATGATGTTGTTTTAATTTCAAAGAGACTGAAGTGCTGTCCAGGCCAGGCTGCAGCCCACGAGAGTTTGGTTCATGTGGCACAAGACCAGGAGGGTGCTTGGTGTGCCTGGGACACAGCTTAGGGTTTGTGTGGGATTTTTACAGGGCAAGGACTGCTCAAGGAAGGAGCCAAACATGGTGTGAAGGCAGCTGCACTGAGGCCAAACAATCCTGCAGAAGGAAATCCAGGAATTGATGACAAACACGTCTGCAAGGGTGTGTCTGGGGGCTGAGAGTCAGCAGGGAAGGAGAGACCTGCCCTGTTTGCCAGTGGTTGCACCCAAAATATTCTTCTCCCACAGGATCTCCTTTCCAGGCCTCACCAACCCTTTAAACTCTCCCACACCTTTCAGACAGAGACAGAGCCAATCTCTCAGCTGCCAGGGTTAATTCTTACCCTGTCATTAAGCTAATGACTGCATCTCAGCCCCAGTCACAGTTTAATTTGCTGAAGGGAGGTGGTGGAGCCTTCCTGTCCTTCTCCATGTCCCATTCCCTTGGGAGCTGCTGTGCAGAGGCAATGCACTGAAGCTGGAAAGATTAAATTCTTCCTTCACAGAATCACAGAATGGTTTGGGTTGGAAAGGTCCTTAAAACTCATCTTGTTCCACCTCCTGTTGTGGACAGAGACACTTTCCACTAAACCAGGTTGCTCCAAGCCCCATCCAACCTGGTGCCTGCTACCAGTGACAGCAGAAAATAAAAATCATTGACTCCTAATTCCCTCTGATGATATCCAGAATGACAAAAGGAGTTCTCGTTCCTCATCCTCAAGGGACATTCACCTGTTCTGCAGTCCTGCACCACATCCTGGCACAGACCTGGGCTGGTAAGGAGCCCTGAGTACAAAATCTATGGAACAATTTCTTCATCAAGAAGTTGACCAGCCCTGGCACAGGTACCCAGGGCAGTGATGGAGTCCCCATCCCTGGAAGGGTTTAAAAACCACATAGATGTGGCACCTGGGGACATGTGTTTGGTCCATTTCCTGCTCCTTAAATCCTTCCCAACGGGAAGGGCAGGAGCTGAGCTGGATGCAGAGGCTGAGCTCAGTGAGGTCCCTCCTGCTGGGAGCAGAGATGCAGGAATGCTGCTGGGAGCCAGGAGCCCGTGGCTCAGCACAGCTGGGGGAATGTGTTCCTGCAGCTTTTGGAATGATTGTTACTCCAGGGGGACTTGGTTTATTTGCAGCAGCTTCAGCAAGGACAGTGCTCTGCCGATGATTTCACTGCTTCCCACACTGTCCCCATCTTCCCAGGAGGCTGAATGTGCCTTTGGGGGACTCTGAGAAATGTTGGCTCTGAAGATTTGCAAGGTTTCTGCATCTCAATCCACGAGGAAAATGAGACCTTGCTCAGGATGGGCTGGGAATAGGTGCTGCTCCTAGCCAGGGTGCAGAACCCATCCTGCTGTGCCTGAGACATCCCAGTATGAGGCAACCACCTCCCAGTTTAAGTCACTAATGGGATTTAGCTCAGCCCAGTGCTTGTCCCTGATGGTCAAATTTTGCTGCTGATGTGCCAAGTGAATGAAAACAGACGTCATGAGGACAGAAAACAGGAAAAAACAGTGGGGCTCTAAAGGCAGAGTTAATTCCATAGCATTGCTCTGGACATCTCTTGGTGGGCCACTGGGTGCTTTACATCAGGGAATTCAGCTTCATGGAACATTTGGAGATGCCTGGCTTTGTCTTTTTCCTTTCTTTTTAGGGAGGAGGAAGCTGTGGCTAAGATGGGTCAAACGTGGTCATTCAGGCAGCCCAAAGCACAGGGTGCTCAGGCAGGGCACACAGGGTGATTCAGAGGATGAGGTGTTGGAAGGAATAATACCCACACTTTGTGCTAAATATCAGAAAAGGCACAGGGCAGAGACACATCTGAGCATTTGGGACTCCCATGGGGCTTCCATGGAAGGGAACCCACACCTACTAATGCAGAATATCCCACACCTCATTCTTCTTGACAGCAGAGACAGGGCATTGAGGATCTGGTGATTTCTCCTTGAATTTCAGGACTCTACCATCTCTGCTCAAGCCCTGTGTGACCAAAACCCATCCACAGTCCAGATAATTGCAGAATTTGGGGACAGTTGTCCTGAACAAGTGTAGGGAAAGTTCTGATCCCATGCATGTGGGCACCTAGAGATGTCACAAAGACCAGGATCATGTGTGGACAGAGCTTCAGACACAGCACTCCAGTGTTTGCTTTGTGTTGCTCCCTGCCCTTCCTGGGTGCAATTAACACACCAGCTCCCCAAATAGCCCAGCAAACAAAGGGAGAGTGGGAATGGGATAAACAGAAAAGCAGCACGTGGTTCTAAGTCCAAGCCTGATCACTGCAAAAGCACCACAAAGGTAGCAGGGAGATACAGCAGAAAAGGTGACTTATAAAGTGAAATGCTTAGAAACAAACATCTGAAATGTTTCCTGAACTGAATGTTCCCTAAAAAGTGTGAAAGCTGCAAATCCTTATGGATAGCAGCCCTCCTGCTTAGCATCAGCTCAGCAGGGACTTGTGGGGGTGTCCAGGCACGAGGCAGAGGGGAAAATTCAAAGTAGGATGTTACAGTCTGACACAGCCCCACTGCCTGGTGGCTGAGGGAGACAGGTACAGGAGGATGAGATTCCAGCTGCTGCATCCAGACCCTGGCACTGTTAAATTTTCTGGCAATGGTGCAAGGAACACCTCCATGGTGGAAGGAACAGATGCTGCCTTGGAGACCTCCCTTGTGAATAGGAAAAAAAAAGAGGCAAGAAAGGAAGAAGAAGATGCTACAGCAGGCAAGAGCCATTTGTAGGATGGAGGAACCAGACTGTTCCCTCTCTTACTGTTTTGCCTGGGCCTTAGGAAGAATTTGGGAAACAAGCCAAGGAAAAGAAGGTTCCATATGACTTCAAATGGATGCTCCAGCTCTCTACTGATCAAGTCACAGGTGGACACCATGATCTTACAGGTTTTCCAACCTAAACAATTCCTTGATCCTATTGGGAAGACACAAAGCACCTTTTTCCACGTGTTAAGGAAAGACTCCTGCATCCATTTGAAAGGAAAGGAACCAAATGACAGCAAGACTGAAACACTTTCCTGAATTACTCCATGGATCTGGTTCAGAGCAGACCACAGGACCATCATGAGCATCATTTCCTCTGTGCTGCAAACACACATGATGGCCCAGAGGAAGCAAGGAGAAAAAAGTAGGAAAGAAACAATAAGGAATTCCCATGGGAAAAGCTGAAGTAACTTCCAGACTCTATGAATTAATAGCACAGATCAAAGAAATTGAAATTACATGGTTTTATATTATGGTTAATAACTATATCCACTGCCCAAGAAGAGTGGCCACAATGCTCTGGCCTTTCCATCCTCACTGGATCATTTCTTCAAAAATCAGACATGTTCATATGGAAAAAAAGTGGATTAAATCCATCTATTCTGCCCCAGTTGCTCTCCTTCCAAAAATTCTGGTTTGTATGAATTCCCCTTGCTACAGACAATCAGGGAAAACATGTTTTCCCTAGAAAAATGACTTTTTTTTCAAAATCTGCAAGTTTCTGTTGCAAGCAAGAGTAATATTCCTTCAAGACTGTGTAGAAATATCTTAAAAAAAAAAAAAAGAGACATTTCCTCAGGAAGAAAAGGGAAAAAAAAACAAACCCTAAACTATTCTGGAAAATCTGCTTATTTGTGTTCCTGTGTCTCTGCCATGAACTCTGGTGGAGGAGCCACTCTTACCACAGCCAGAACTGCATAAGTGAGTAGATCATGAGCAAATCTTTGCCCTCCAAACCCCCAGCTCACTCCTAGAACCCTGCTGAAGGTTTTCCAAGCCTGGGCAACAACAAGGAATTACCTTTGCTCCATGGATCTCACCTTTGGTGGTTTCGCTCTCCCGGACGAGGAAAGAGCCAACTTTGTTCCCAGAAGACAAAAGCAGCCGTTCAGCATCTTTTCTGCTCAGAGTTCTAAAATACCACCTGGGAGACAGAAAAGGAAAAATCATGGCTTAAAAAGGAAAAACTCTACAAAAAATGGAATTCTTTCCAGTTAGTTCTTTTTTTAATCATTACACTGTGAAACCAAGGGTGGTTTTTATCAGTAATTAGCTTTTTATCTGCTGGAAAGTGGCAGTAATAGATTGTTTTGGGTAGATTAACACCAGATTTGTGTCACTTTGGGCTTGTTTCACAGCCTGGAAATTCAGACAGTGTGGGGAGTGGATGGGATGTGCAGTATCCCATACAAAGTTCAGGCTTTGGCTACAAAGACCTTTTATGTCTCAGCCACATTTCTGTGCACTGCTAAATATTTGCTGAACTCAGAGATGGTTGGGTCCCTCCAAGAAGAGATTGCAGGCAGGACTGATCATTTAGAGCTGAATGCCATAGAGGAGGATAACTCATGGAAAAAAAATCTCCCTCTGTTTGTATTATAGGGAAAATAAACTCTTTTGACTGCAGTCTTTCATTCGACCTTCCTTGCAGGGAGGCTGCATCTGGGCTCATGTAAAAAACAGCACCGTGGGTCTGGGCACTGGCACTCAGTTTTCTGTCTTGTTAAATTGCTGGTGTGGCCCCTGGCAGATCCAAGACCTGGATCAGTGCACCCATCCAGAGATTCCCAGTTTACATATGGGTACTCTCTTGGAAGGTGAAGAGGTTTAAAGCCATCTGTGTGGGTGGACTGGCCCAGTGGGACCAGAGGATGGACCCTGGCACTGCCACCATAACCCTTCTGTTATCCCTCCCCAAATCCTTGTTTTCCACAGTGCAATCAGTGGGACAAGAGCCTTTGCCCACTTTCCCAAAAACAACTTCATCCTCCCTTTCCACACCAATATGATGCTTAAAAACTTGCCCTGAGCTTTTGGACAGCATTTTTTGGGATGAGGAAAGACTTCCTGCCATCCAGCCCAGCAGTGACATCTTCCTGCCATCAATGAAGTTCCTCCTGGAACTCACTGAGATCCAGGGCACAGAATCCGTGTTGGCCTCTCAAAAGCATTCCCACTTACTTTTCCTCTTCCAAACTGTCCACTTGTGCCACGAAGTTGCTGGGGATGTATCCTTTCCTCCCAGTGCTGAGGGACTTTGCCAGCCACCAGTCCCCCTCTCTGCAAAGGGAGCAGAGGAAAAAGTGTGAGTGCCCAGAGGAGGTTTTGTGACAAGCTGAGGCTGTGGGGATGTGGATTGTGGAGTTTGAGCACTGCAGATGGACTAGGGCTCTGTAACCCACTCTGCAGTTCCCTCCGAGTTCCCAAGCACCAAAACCAGGTTGGAGGCTGTTGGTGTTTCAGGGACTTGTGGAGGTGACAATCTCTTTTCATGAACGTGGAGCAACCACAGACCCAAACTTCTGCCACAAATCTCGAGTGAGAGGAGGGGCAGCTGGGTCATGGGGTTTATTTTGTCTCTTGAACAGGGCATTTGGGTCCTTTCTGCTCTTTGCTTTGTGTTCCAGACACCCCACTTTGCTGTCCCACTGCTGACTGAGCCACCAGCCGTGCCCCAAAGCCATCCCCATGCAGGGGATTCTCCACTTCCTTGTCCCACAGGTCCCAGCCCATCAGTCCATGGCATCTGGGTGAAAAATGTCACCTCTGGAGGCCACCTCAAATCTCAAGAAGTCAAGGATGGAGCAGCCCTCCAAGGTCTGGGGGCGCCAAGCTCACCTCTGCCCTGTTATGGACTGGGCTTCTTCTGTGGTGAGTTTGAGAAGCTGAAATGAAACTTTACAAGTGCCTGGCTCAGTTCTGTCCTTTCCTCTGACAACACCCAACCCACATCCTTTGCAGAAGCAGAATCAGCACAAACACAGGACAGGAGCTCTTTTTTTTTGCTGTTGTTGTTGTTGTTGTTCTTATTGATCCTACTTCTGCACCCACTGGCACTGACAGCAAAGAGGGTCCCAGTACCACTCAGGCAGGGACAATTCCCAACCCCAGAGTATCTGTGACCCATGGATGTGTCACCCTGCAGAGAGAAGAGGGTACCCACAGCCACGCTCTGGAGCAAAGCCAAGGCACAGGCTCAGCTCTGGTCAGCTGCAAAGTGGTGACTGACCCCAAGGTCTCCCCTTTCCCAGCCTCCCTGTGCTCATCTTTGAACTTCCTCCTGGGTCACTTACTTGGAGAGGACCTGGAGTTTCTCCCCTTTGGCCAGCTCCAGGTCACGGTCACTTGAGGCAGGAAAATCGTACAGTGCAACCACAAACAAGTGATCTGAAAGAAGAATTAACTCCTTTGCATCCAGACTGTTCCTTGAGTGGCTTGATGCACACCTGGGTGTGTGGTGGGGCATTTCAGCCCCTAAACATGGGGCTCTGTCACCCACCCACCCCCAAATCCAACCTTTCCACTAACCCAGCTTTCCTGCTCACCACAACCTCTGCTCAGGGATTAGCACTGATTCAACAAAGCACTTCCTGTGCATGTATTTTTAAAACACTGCAGAATCAACTCCCCATCCACAAAACCCAGAGTGTCAACAAGAAAAATGGATTTGTGTGGAATCAGAAGGGTCATAAATAACCTGTCAGAGTTCAGCCTGAGTTTTACACAGTGGTAAATGAAAACTGCAACATTACCCATGGTGGCTGTGGAATTTGACTCGAAATGATGTGGGGTTTTTTTTGACTGAAAAAAGTATAAAGTCATTGCAGTTTCTGTTGTTTGACACTGTGTCTAGGATTTAGCTCTCCCTGGGCTCATGGTCTGTGGCTCTGGGCTCACCCAGTATCTTGTCATCCCTCCCTCTTGAACACTTTTCCTTGCAGATCATAGAAGGAATCACAGAATGGTTTGGGTTGGAAGGGACGTTAAAGATCATCTCATTGCACCCCCTGTCATTGTCAGGGACACCTTCCACTATCCCAGGTTACTCCAAATCCCACCCAACCTGGCCTTGGGCACTTCAAGGGATCCAGGGGCAGCCACAGCTTCTCTGGGCACCCTGTGCCAGGGCCTCCCCACCCTCGCATGGAACAATTCCTTCCTCACATCCAACCCAAACCTGCGCTGTGCCAGTTTAAAACTGCTGCCCCTTGTCCTGTCACTATCTGCCCATGTAAAAAGTCCCTCTCTCTCCTTTTTATGAGCCCTGTCCACCTGCCACAGTGCCCTGACACAGCCCAGGGCTGATCCCTGTGGGCTGGAGCTGAATCTCTTGGTGTGCAAACCCCAGAGGTGCCAGGGCTGCTCTCGGGGAGTGATGCAACCCTTCCCCTGTGCTCTGCACGCTCGGAGCTGCTGAAGCAGAAAAGAGCAGCTATTCTGGGGCAAATCAAAATTTATAAAAAGAATCAGCACATGCGCAGGATCACAAAAAATCAAACCAAAACACTGTGGTGAAGAAGAAAAAGAAAGGAGAAGGAGGGAAAGAAGGAGAAGGAGAATAAGGAGAAAGAGAAAAAAGAAAAACAGAATTAAAATTAAAATAAAAATTTAAAGAAAGAAAAAGAAAAAGAAAAAGAAAAAGAAAAAGAAAAAGAAAAAGAAAAAGAAAAAGAAAAAGAAAAAGAAAAAGAAAAAGAAAGAACAAAAAGAAAAAGAAAAAGAAAAAGAAAAAGAAAAAGAAAAAGAAAAAGAAAAAGAAAAAGAAAAAGAAAAAGAAAAAGAAAGAACAAAAAGAAAAAGAAAAAGAAAAAGAAAAAGAAAAAGAAAAAGAAAAAGAAAAAGAAAAAAGAAAAAAGAAAAAAGAAAAAGAGAAAAAGAGAAAAAGAGAAAAAGAGAAATAGGAAAAGGAAAAGAAAAAAGGAAGAAAAGAATGGGAACTGTGCTGCAGGAAGGCTTCAGCTTGTGCTCAGCCTAATTAATGCACTGAGACCAATGGACAGCCTATTATTAGCATTTTTCAAAACAGCCTGTCAAGCCACTGTCTTTGGGTGACCTTTTCAAATAATGCCACCAGCAAGGGAGCCAGACTGGCCCTTTGTCACAGCAAGATAACCGTGTCTCTGGGGCGACTTGGGGCTTGTGTGTGTGCAAGGCTGGCTGCTGCTCTGATGGCAATTTGTTAGGGAGGAGAAAGGGTCAGCGTGGGAGGAAAGGCAGCTTTGGAAAGCAGAGCCCTGAGCAGCTCCCTTCAGGCTTTTGAGAAGGAAATCGGAGATCCATGAGAGGTTCCAGCAGAGCCTCTCTCCCAGGATGGGAAAAGGATGATCAGTCACAAGGGAGAATGCTTTGAAGTCTGAAAATAGCTGGCACGGTTGGGGGCTTCCCCTTGAGGCAGCTCGAATTAGCAACGCACCCAAACTCTGTCTGCCTCCTTGAGAAAGTTGTTATCACACATCTGCTCAGACATGAGAGGGTTTGGGGCATGTGCTTCCTGCGAGGTGTCCACAACCAGCCTGCCATCCACACAAACACACCCTCCTGGTCCTCTTGAAAGGGAAATCATGCAGTGATCACACTTGTGCATGGAAAAATAGGAGCAAGTGTGTGAATATTTTTAAGCCCAGAGTGGCTGTGTACTCCAGAAAATGAAAATGGAGTTTTGATCTCAGAGTGACTGACTTAAGTGAAAATAAATGAAAGTAAAAAGAGAGAATATGGCAAGGACAAAAAGGGTTTGTATGCTGAAAAATGCTTTATCACCTCTTATCCCAAAGCAGGCGCTGAGAACACTGCACACTGAAATGAGCCAGAAGGAAAGCTCCCTCTGCCCGAGCCAGCAGGAGTTGCCATCTCATGATGAAAGGGGCTCTTCCTGTCCCTGAGTCCATCACCCCATGAGAAACACATGGATTACACTGCCTTGGCCAGTTTGATCCACTCAGGCCACGAGAGGCTCACTGGGGCTGTGAGGAGCTCTCAGATAAAGCTGCCAGCCCCAGGACTTTGATTGGGAGCCAAACACATCCCAGCTCAGAGCTGCTGTCAGGAAAGTCTGATACCAGCAGGGTTTGCAGAGGCTGAGTGCCAGTTTGGTGGCTCAATAGGAATGATTCAACCAGACCTCCCACTGCCGGCTTGTCCTGAATGGAAGGTCTTTGCAACCACCTCATGGCCACAAAGCAGGGCTGAGACTGTGCCAGGGTGTCCCAGAGGATCATCCATTGGTTTAGAGCCATTTTAAGATGGTCATGGTGTGAGTGACAACTTGCAGGACACGTTGGCCAGCTGGGTGCACTGAGCAGTGGGTTACTGCTGCTGGAAATGGGATCAGCTTTCTGCTTAATGCAGTTGGAATCCAGTTGGAATCACTGAATTCTAAACTTGGAAAAGACCTCTAAAGTCATCAAGTCCAACCATTAACCCAGCACTGCCAAGGCAGCCCCTAAGCCATGTCCCCAAGTGCCACATTCCCATGGCTTTTAAATCCCTCCAGAGATGGTGATTCCATTGCCTGGGCAGCCTGATCTGAAGACTGATAATACTTTTTGTGATAATTTTTTTCCTAATATCCAATTTAACCCTGCCCTGGTGCAACTTTAAGCCATCTCCTCTTGTCCTTTCATTTTTTATCAGGGAAAAGAGCCCAGCCCCTACCTGGCTACAATTTGTTTTCAGGAAGTTGTGCAGAGCCAGAAGGTCCCCCCTGAGCCTCTTTTTCTCCAGGCTGAGCCCCCCCATCTCCTTCAGCCTCTTCTCCTCAGACGTGCTCCAGATCAAGGCAAACATTTTTGATGAGAAGTTTTTAAATTTCTCATTGAAAACTCAGACCTTTCAGTAGAAACAACCCTTCCTTTTCCCACTTCAGCTCAAACTCACGTTTCTGACAGCATTCCTTTCAAGCTCAAAACCACATTCAAGTAACAACAACAAAAACAACCAAGAATTTTGACATCAACTTTGAGATACCCCAAAAGACCTCAAGTTCTAGAGCATGCTAACCTTCCACACCCTGAAACTCAGCCCTGTTCATATTTTGGTCAGCAAGAAGCAAATGAAGAGGTGGAAGAAGTCGTGGTTCTTCACCAGAAGAAATGACCTCGCAGAGACTTCGACTCCTCGTGCTGTTGCAGGTTATTAAAATGCCTGAGGACAACACCCAAAACCACCAGCCCTTTCCATGAGTGGGATTTAAATCCAGCTGTGAGCAGCTGGCAGGGCAAGGGCAGGGGTTATTCTACCTATTTTCTGTCTTATCCATCCAATGCAAGCAAACAGCAGCTCTACCATGGGACTCTTGGGTTTGGGGCCCACCATAGGCCAGGACCTGCCTGTGCTGGGAGCTTTTGGGGGTTCAGAATTAAAATTTTGACTCCACAAAGACTTAAAACCAGCCTTAAAAATTTTGTGATTGCTCAGGGAATGGTGTTAATGGTCACACCATGGAAGAACTGCCCCAAGTGAAAAAAGGATTGGTGATGCCACGTGCATCACATTGAATCCAGAGTTCTGCACCCCTTGCCTGCCTTTGTGCTACTTCCATGAGGATAAATAATGTGAGGAGAGATTATGTTTTTGTTAAAAATAAACAAATAAATGATGTCTGAGAAAGAGGTGTGAAAGCTGGAAAGTGTGAGACAATTTCAACAACTCCAGATCAGAAAATAAAAACCAAAGAAAAATCATTCAAGATGCAAGGAGAGAAAAAAAAAAGAAACAAAACCAACAAAACAAAAACCAACCCACAAAAGGCAAAAATTAAAAAAAAAAAAAAACCAAGGAAAAGAAAGGGTTGATTTTACATTCTATGCCACACTTCCATAGGCAATAATTTTTCTTGATTGAATTTAAAGTACTCCCACAGGATTTAATTCATCTCTCTGAATTTATTTTTTTTAATATGGTATGAGTGCCTGGATTTTGTACTTTCTCTTTCGATTCACTTGAATTGCTGTCACTTAGGAGAAGATCTCTGGTATCTCAAATATCTTGCTTGGTTCTTATCAGCCCATTTTGCTACACAGGGCACAGTCAGATGTACCATCATTTCAGGAAACTCAGACATTGGCAGAGAAAAATAGGAAGTTTTCTAGACTGTCAGTGTGAATATTGCTCCAGAACTGGAACTGAATCTAATGAAAAAAAATTAGTTTTGAGAGCTGAAAATGTCTAATATTGTACTTAATCCATTTTTTAGCATCTTTCAACTTCTGCCTTTGGGCATGAAGGAGAAGTAAAATCCGCCTTCCTGATCACAATTTCTGTTGTGACTCTGACCAGAGTGGAAAAAACTCTGTGATAAAAATTCTGTGACAAACTGTCAGTCCCTGCTCAGCTGGGGAGGTGGGAGAGCACGGCCACTTGGAAAAGTGCCATGAAAACAAGTCTGCAAAGGGAAACAGCTTCTGGAAAAATGGCATTTCCATGAAAACACACCCCAGATCACGTGGTTGAAGATATTCACCTCCCACAAATTTGATCTCCATAACAAAAGCCAAATTTGAAGGATATTTTGATGTTGCAGGATTTCCTGTGGCTGGCCCATGGTAGGGACCCTCCATCACCATTCATAAGACCTAAGAAGACCTAACACTGTCATCCCACCCATCCCATTTATTCACCGCCCCCTTTTTCTCTTCCCTCACACCTTTTCCTACCCTTTCATCCACGTGAAGAACTTTCATGTTTTGCTAACTGCCCTCTTCCAAGCTTCCTCTATTTCCCCCCCCCACCCTTCTAATTATCTCTCTCTGTCCTTAATCTGCAGAACTTCTTTGATAGAAATACACATGAGCTCCTGCTGGAGGCTGGGCAGAGGGAGCTGAGGGCTCCCTGCTAAAAGACAATAATCTCCAAACACCATCTGTGACCCACAGATAATTGCAGAGGTGGATGAAGCCAACAGCCCGTCTCCAGGCAGGGGCTCTGTGTATCCTTATTTTATGCTCTTCCCTTTCTTCTCCTTCTCTTTGTAGCCTCTCTGGGCTCTCTGATACCTGCTATTTCCTCTGAAATTTTCATCTGGCTGGATAAAGCATCCGTGACTCGTCAGGCTGCTGACAGGGCAGAGAAATCTCACTCAGCTCCAGGCTCAGGCTTCCCTTTGCTCCACCAATCATGGAATCACAGGATTGGAAGAGACCTTACAGCTCACCTGGTTCCAAAGGAGAGGGAGTGCTTTCCTTATGGATTTCTTTGATGTGCAGGGGAAAATTGGCAGCTGCAAGGATTTGGTGATGCAAACTGAGTTTTCTGAACCACTCTGATAAACTCCCTGCCTGGCACGGCTGCAAATACAGAAACCACACGCCTGTGACGTGATGGCTCATCCTCAAACCCTGACATTTGGGGACCACCACCCTGCAAAACCCTACAGGGAGGCAAAGAAAACAGAACTTTACCTTGTGCAGAGGCTTGGTTTCGATGAGGGCTGTTGATAACTTGTCTCCCCTGCAATAGAAATAGAAAGGAAAAAGGAGATATTTATCACTTTGCTGTGTTTCAGGAAGAACTGATTTCAGCTTCACAGATGAGTGAGAGCCTGGTCCAGAGACCATTGCAGTCAGTCAGCAGCTCCTGCCTGGCTCCACACCTTGTGATGGCTTTAGCACATTTTGCCATGAGGTGTTCATAGCTGTCTTCACAGAAAGCTGGAATAACCCCTGGCTTCCCTCTGAGTTAAAGCAGAAATCTGCTGCCCACTCATTTGGAACCTGCTCTTTCCAACCCCTGTCCCTGATGCCAGATTTCGGATCAGTGAGGGATGAGATATGAATGGTCTGATTGAGAAATGGCAATTGCAGAATTGTTTGAAGCAGAAAACCAGAGATATTGCCTGCCATAATTGTCCCAAGGATCATGATATTCTTTCCTCAAGATTACATAAAGAAAAAAACAGAGGCAGAGACTGTAACAGCTAATAAATCAGAGAACTGTAGAAATCATAGAATATTCGATGGTCCTTGTAGATATCCACTCAGGATATCCTATGATCCAATGATTCTATGATTCCTGAGATGGAGGGGGGCCACAAAGATCATTGATCCAGCTCTGGGCCCTGCACAAAGACCCCAACAATTCCCCTCTGTGCCTCAGAGCATTTTCCAAATGCTCCTGGAGCTCTGGCAGCCTTGGGGCTGTGCCCATTCCCTGGGAAGCCTGCTCAGTGCCCAGCACTCTCTGGGGGAAGAACCTTTTCCCAATATCCAGACTAAATCTCCTCTGCACAGCTCCAGCCATTCCCTGCGTCCTGTCATGGTCACAGAGAGCAGAGATTGCAGCTGCCCCTTCACTGTCCCTCAGGAGGAAATTGCAGACTGTGAAATTAAAGAGCAATAAGTTCCTGCAGCTCATCTGGGCACAATTTTAAAATGTTTACTTTGTCCCTGGTTTGGTTTGGCCCTGCTGCTGGGGCTGGCAAATTGTCCATAGATCATTCCAAATGAGCTGGGATGGAACAACCTTGTTTTGGGGGATAACAGCTTGAAACTGGCTTTCACCCACCCTACAGTGCCTATGGTGGGTGTTTGACCACACTGGGTATTTTTATACACATGCAAAAGTAGTGAAATACAGACAGAACTAAAAACATCTCATGTTTTCTGCCTGCACTACCCTTTGACCCCAACTTAGCAGCAATGTGGGGTGGGAGAGCTGCTCATCTGCTGCCATTTCTCATTTAAGTGGAAGAAATTTGGATTTCCCCTGACATGTGAAGGCTGAGTGCCTGTGGCAAAAAATAACGAATGGCAGAAGGTGGTCAGTGATACTGTATTTATACTGATAGTGGCTCCTCTCCAGTGAGCTGTAGAGAATGAAATTTAGGAAAATGACATCTTTTTGGTCAATCTGACATCTGCTGTCACGAAAACTGGACTGAATAGCTGTGGGAGACCTCAGAAATGAAAGCAAAGGAGTGAAAAGCATCTCCAGCTGTCATAAAAAGCAATGATTGGCAATTTCTCCCCTGTCCCAGGGCTCAAGATGATCTTCACGTGAGAGTTGCACCTCGAGTTTCTCTTGTGCTGGCTGCAGTGCTGGCAGGGGCAAGGAAAGACAAAACAGCTTCATGTCCTTTGGACAGCAACAGAGGCAAAGTGTCTCACAAAGCTTAAACAAGAAGTTTGTCATTTGAGATCTCCTAAATCCTTCCCCCGTTCCTTCCTGCTCTGTGTCCATGCCAGCAGAGGCTGAGGGAATGCAAAGGGAGCAGCAGATGCCCAGCATTTCTGATCCTCAGCTCACCCCAACACAGACTGGCTGCAGACCCTCTTTGCTGAACCCGTTGAGGACTCACAGTTGTGAAGTTTCCATTGTGGTTTGCAACTTTGAATCTTAGCCTGAATCTGACCCAACTTGCAAGTCAGCAACATCAGCTTGGGTTTCAAAGTGCTGATGAGAAGATATTTCAATACATGGTATTTTAGGGGTTTTAAATATGCAGAGGTTCCTTAGAGCCCTTCCCACCCCTGTCCAAAAGAGATCAGCTGGGAGGAGCAGGTTTCCCTCAGAAGCTGCCCCATACCTGGAAGTGTCCAAGGCCAGGCTGGAGATGGGGCTTGGGGCACCCTGGGATAGTGGAAGATGTCCCTGCCCATGGCAGGGGGTGGAACTGGATGGGCTTTCAGGTTCCTTCCAACCCAAATAATTCTGTGATTCTAAATATTGCCTTCATCACTCCAGATACCAACTGAGCTGTCGGGGGATCTCAAAGGACACAAAACTGGAGGCTTACCTTGGGTGGGGCAGGAGGAGGCTTGCCCTTGGTTTTTGTGTTGCCTCCAGAAGTGTGTTTCTCACTGGGCATCAGCTGATTTTTGCTGCCAAACAACCCCATCCTGGAAGAAAGAGCAGAAATTGTTTTTAATGAGAGTGGTTTTGGGGAAAGGTGCAGGCACTGAGGGACAAAGTCTTTGCATTCATGAAGAACAAGCTGGAGAAGATCAGAATTCAGGACGATGAAACAGTGAAGAGAGGAGTTGAAAACCATCCTGTCTACACTCCTATGCTGCCTTGGACCTTGTGAACAGCATGGTTTCTGTTCCTACATGACTCTGGTGTTTCACACTTTGCAAGTGAGGTTCAGACAGACACTATAAGTCACCAGAAAAACAAGAAAAAGAGGCTCAAATGACTGCTTTGGATATGTCCCCTCTCCAACTCAGAGATCCCCGTCTGACATCGAACTTGCTCCAGAGCTGGGTGATGCCGGAGGGATGAAGATGGATTTATCAACAGCCCTGTGCTGAGCTGGTCAGCTGCACCAGGGCTTCAGGAGGGTCACACAGTCTCCCTGGCTGGAGAATGAGTCACCACAACAGCTCAGGGCTTTCTGCAGCTCACGTCCCTCCCATGCAGCAGGGCCAGCGGGTGGATGTGGCCGCACCATGCACGGAACCAGTCCCGCTGTTCCTCACTTTTCAGCAGCACAGACTCACACTTGGTTTGTCCAGGAAGCCCTCTTTGGCCCTTTGGAATACTGTAAGTAGTTTAAGGAATGCGGTGCAGCCTGCATCCATCCTGCCTGTAAAGTGTGGGCTGAGGGCTTGTCTCATCCATCTGCGATATTCTGGTACTTTTTGATGTGCTCTGGGTCCTCACAAGATGTGGTTCTGCCAGAAATCATGGATTAGGTTTCCCTATACCCTACGGATGTCTCAGACCTCCTGGACACCTCAAGGATCACTAGGCACAAATGAATCAAACCATTTCCATGGATCATCATCTGGTCTGCATTAAGGTTTCCAAACTTGGGCTTGAGGACCATTTGACTTTCATCCTAGAAATGTAATTTCATCTCTGGTCTGGAATTCAAGGATAATAATGGGTCTGGGTAGCCAAAATGGCCAACTCTTCTTGGAGCCTCAAAAATGAAGGAGCAGATGAAGCCAGCATTGCTAAAGTGCAACATCCAGTGCCAAAGTCTGCCCCACCCCTGCTTTGAACCAAAGGCTTTGGAAGGTGTGGGCTACATGCCCAAAACCCCCCAGATTCAAACCCTCAATACCCACAGCTGTGCAGAGACACATTGACTCCTCTTCTTGCCAAAATACCTCAAGGTCTGCAGTGATCATGGAGGATCAGGGACCTCAGGTCCCGGGACACCCCCCAAATGTCAGTCTGGCACTGTGTCTTGGTAGTCAGACTCCAACCAGTGTGCTCAGAAAAGCTCCCAGCAAGCCAGACTCACAGGGGAAAATATTCCAGTAAAAGCAACTTTTTTTTTGCTTTCTAGCACAGATCTAATATTTCAAAATCTGTGACTCTGAAATGAGGTTTCTAATGGAGCCACCACAATATTTTAAGGTGGTTTTTTTAAAATGTCTTCTCTCTTCTGCTTTATTTTTATTATTACTGATAAGGTGCGCAAAATAGGAGGAACTGGTAAAAGATTTCAGGATAGCCTGATACACACTTTCCCCCCAACACAAAACTTTTTCATCTCTGAGATTTCCTTTGACCTGGGTTTACAGATGGCCCATCCATCTGTCCCCAGGCCTCAGCTCCACTCCAGGCACTGACAGCATGGTCGGAGGGGGAGTTTCACCTATTAAATCAACCAGAGCAGTTCCTGCAGCAATTTAATTTTCATTTGGCAGCCTCCAGGTTGTACTCAGAGCTTGCTCTGCTTAGCAGATCTGGTGATGCAATGGCACATGATTTATTATGGGGACTTTTCCTGCTTTTCCACTTACAACTTTGTGCCAGGATTTCAGATTCTGGATTGTGGGTTTTTTGCCACGAGAGTGGCTGGAATTTTCTTTTTTTTTTTCTTTTTTTCTTTTCTTCCAGCAGCAGAGAAGAGCAAGGTATCATTTAAAGTCAAGGCTGGACGATGGGTAAGTTTTAGCTATCACTCACTACCAACTGTGAAAGACAGAAAATCCACCTACATGTTTGGCATTGATTTGTTGTCCTTGTTACAGTCTCACTGGAAAATCCTGGGATCTTTGATATACTCTGCTCCCAAATGAGAGGTAATTCATGCAACTGCCATATTTTTGGCAGATTTAGGGAATGTGATACACAGCACAAGTCAGAAATTCAAATGGCTTTGACTGCCATTTGTGTCACAACGATGATCTTATGGGAGGATTGACAGACCATCTACAGGATCATGGATGCTTCTTCTGGGGTTTTCAGTTGCTCTCAATGCGTGATGGCAACGAAAGATATTTTGGCCATCAAATATATCCTCCCACACACATCCTCCCTCTCCCCTTCCGCTCTGTGTCGGGCAATGTAATTCGTCCAATCGTGAGAACACCAGGTGCTCACATAATTAATGGAATACATAATAAATAAATAAAAGTTTAAAAATTAATATTGTTATTATTATTCTTAGTATATGTTTGTGATGGTTTGAGGGCCTGCAAAAGGGCATAAAATGCTGCTAGAAATTGGACCCTCTTGACCAACTGATTTTCCAAGATGGAAGGCAGCTTCTGGATGGGTCTCCATCCTGGCAGGGACACCTGCAGAACATCCAACCCAAAGATGGGGAACACTCACTTTTGGGTGGGTGGGTAAAAACTCTCAGTTCTGATCAAATACAGAGATAAATCCTAAAGCAGCTCCATAGGTGCTTTGCAGTTGTGAATTCTGCAGGGCCAAAGACTGAAAATCTGTACATTTCTAGCTGAACTTGCTTACACTGTAATGCTTTAGTCATAGGCTGTTGACCAAATCTGAGACTAAGTGGAGTGAGCCACACTTAGATCTCTTTGAACAGTTTAGAAAGCGAGGAGGTCTCATGGCTCCAGAGGAGAAACTATGACCTGGTGACACTATAACCATTGCAGTAGATGATGAAGCTATTATTTAGATATTAATTGGCAATATTTATTGTATTATCTATAAATCCAATCATAATCACCCACACCACCACCATGTCCTACTTCTCCCACTGGGCCAAGAATCTTCTTTCAACTACTCTGGTACCCAGTGGTGGCACTGGTGGAGCAGAATGGGAAAGGCCTGGAGGAACATCAATATCAGCAAGTCCAACCAGGGGCTTGGGACCATCCCAGCTGCTCTGGCAGGGTTTGAGAGGAGTGGGGACCATGACTTGACCTGTGCATCCCCATGGGGACATTGCAGCCCTTTCTGCACCCTGCTGAGACTGGAAACACCTCTCTGCAGCCTTGCACAGGCTCAGCTTTGTCCCCACGCACGTGTCGGAGACACAGCCGTGCAAAAGCAGCTCAGAGAGGGGAACAACACAGCCCACCTGGAGTCAAGCCTCCCACAAAGGTCACTTGCTCCCACCCACACACAGAAGGGGTTACAACAGCCCTGGAGATTCACAGTCCCTCCAAAACCCACCAGTCTCACTCTCCCAGTTGCCCCCGACACCTTTGGCAGCCAACGCCACCATCCTTTGGGCCAGCAGGTGTTTTGCAAAACCCAAAATAGTCCTGCAGACAAATGCTGGACACAGCAAGCTGCTGGTTCCCATTTCGCAGCTGATGGAACCTTTGATTGGTAAAAAGTAATTTTATTTTCAAAAATAAAGGCAGCTGAGTTGAGTGTGTGTCATGCCAATGTGTTTCGCTTCTGATTAATGCTCTAAAAAATTGTCTTCACAAGAAAAAACAAATGAGAAAAGCCACTTAGAGTAGTTCTCCCACATGTTTTTACTTTTTTTTCCAGTAGAAAGGAGTGCTGGGGAGAGCACAATAACTCAGATAATCATAGAAATTTCCTTTTGTGAATTTATAGTATTTCACATCTAAAAATGTTGGGTTTATTTAATAACTAAGGGGGGGAAACTTTTTTCTTCAAGCCTCCAAAACAAGTTCTTTTTAAAGTGACCAAAAATCAAAGCAGAACAAAAAAAGTTTTAAGACAACACAAAGTTTTTTCCATATCCCTCTTCATCAGGGAATGGAGTGATAGGAAGAGAAATACAGGCTTAAACTGAAGGAGGGGAAATTTAGGTCTGATACATGGAAGAAATTCTTCCCTGTGAGGGTGGGGAGGTCCTGACACAGGTTGCCCAGAGAAGTTGTGGCTGTCCCTGGAACCCTGGAAGTGTCCATGGCCAGGCTGGATGGGGTTTGGAGCATTCTGGGATAGTAGGAGGTGTCCCTGCCCATTCCACCCCTGGATGATCGTTAAGGTCCTTTCCAACCCAAACCATTCTGGGGTTTTATGATTCTATATGCATAAAAACATTTAGCAAAAAACAGCTTTAGAAACAAAATGATGGAATTCTTGGGGTGGTCCTGTGCAGGTCCAGGAGCTAGACTCAGTGATCCTTATGGGCTCCTTACAACTCAGGATATTCTACAATTTTATGAGTCCAGCTCAGCTGCTGCTAGGTCATGAGTAAAAAATATTAGATGTTCCTGGAAGAGTCAAGCTGAAGAAGCCAATAGACACCAGGACAATGAGCTCTGTGGTGCAGCCAGACCTGAATTTGTGGGATAGACATGCAGGTCACAGGAACATTGGATGTATGAGCAGAACCTCTAAAACAGGCTGGGTGGCCATGCTGGGGAATGATAGAATGCAATTTTAGCAGCCTTCACAGGGGTAGCTGAGGGGGCATTTTGGCTACAGAGAGGTGGGTGCAGGTTCAAGTGTTTCTGCAGGAATGAGTCAAAGGGAGCTCTTTGAAGATCATAGAATCACAGAATATCTTAAGTTGGAAGGAGCCCACAAGGATCATCTATCCAGCTCCTGGCCCTACTGAAAACATCCCAACAATCTCAGCCTGTACATCCCTGAGAGCGTTGTCCAAACACTCCTGGAGCTCTGGCAGCCTTGGGGCTGTGACCATTCCCTGGGGAGCTGTTCCAGTGTATGACCACCCTCTGGAGGAAGAATTTTTCTTAATATCCAACCTAAACCTCCCTGGACTCAGCTTCACACCATTGCCTCAGGTTCTGTCATTTCAAAGCTTTGCCCATCTCATTTTTACAGTGAGACTACCTACTGCCACTGGCTGCTTTCCTCTACCAGAACAAAAGAGATCTAAAGTAATTTCTGATGAGAATCCAGTACTTTCTGCTAGAGGGATGTGGAGGACACTGACGGGCAGCCTTGGGATTGCATGGGCGGGTATAGGAAAGGAAACAAGATCAAATCGAGCAGAAAAGCAGAAGTCTTGGCTCACCATTTGCCTCAACCCCATGAAACTGCCATGGAAAAAGAGGTTAATACCCAAGAAGGCCAACAGAGTTTCACTCTGAGGGCAGCTCCAAAAAAAACCCCCTAAGCCTACTGAAATCACAAAATGAGCCCCCTTTCCATCCAGATTCTCTGGTGGGTGCAACAAAGTGTTTTAACAGTTCAGCAAGATCAGATATTTTAATTCATTTAAAAACTTACGAATGTCTATTTTTAAAGAACACGTTTATAAAAAGGAAATGGCTTCAAAAACCCTAAAAAAATTACTTTGAAAATGCAGATCTAGTCTATTATGAAGGGTTTTATATCCTGGATTTCTCTTTGCAAGTCCTCTCTTGTCCTGAAAGAATTACTGAAATTAATTCACTTCAGATGCAATAATTAAAGTATTCCAGATTTGCATTTTTGCCTCAGCAAGGAGCAAAAAAGTTGAGTAAAAAATATCTCCTCCAGTTCTCAGCGCATCACAGATGCATTCAATTCTCTTTTCCCTCAATAAAATAGCTCTTCAGAATATTTCCTGACCTGGCACCCTTGGATTGCTTTGCAACACACAAAATTGAAGAATTACTGAAGATCTAGATGGATCAGCTCCTTAAATAAGAAGAAAGATTTGCTACTGAAGCTGTTTTTGCTGTGACCGTTTTTTTCATCTGCTAGGTTTCGGTCAAGTCCTTTTTAGCTTATATTTTGAAATAATTTGCAGCTTCATTGCTAAGAGGAGGTAAGAAGACAGATCTGAACCAACCTGCTGTGCTATAAAGAGCACTGAAACCATGAGCAAGGTCTTTCTCAGAGGCAGAAGGTGGAGGCTACAGCCATCCTCTGTGATGTGGTGGCCAAAATCTGGCTGCCCCATCCCTGGAAGTGCTCAAGGCCAGGGTGGATGAGTCTTGGAACAACCTGGTCTAGTGGAAGGTGTCCCTGCCCATGGCTTTAAGGTCCTTCCCAATCCTAATCAAACCATTCAGTGATTCCCTGATTCCAGCACTGCGGGAAGTCCCCGTGAAGAGCTGGAGAGACCAGAGAAAGAAGCATCGTGGTTCTTGCTGGGGAGTGCAGCAGATGTTGAGTTTCCATGTTGCATCCTCACTGCAGAACTGGGAATATCCTACTGGCAGTGTTCAGACCCCATTCCAGTCCTGATCTTTGATGGATACCAGGTTGTATTTGTGCAATGAGGGCTCTGTCAAACGCTCTGGTTCATGTCAAAGGTCCTCGAAGGGAAGGTGAAGAACCCCCAGGAGTAGCTGGGCTCTCCTGCTCAGGTGAGGTGCTGATGTTGGGGGCTGATCCATCATAAAACCTCTCACACCCAAAGAACCCCAAAGCAGCTGCCTCCTTCTCTTGGCCCCATCCTCCTCCTTCCCCATTCCAGTGCATCCCATCTCCCTGGCTTGGACTCTGTCCAGGTCCCAGTCTTGAGCACAGCCAGTGTGGCCAAATTGTCTTGGAAAGATCTGTTCCCTGGCAGCACAGGGCAGACGAACAAATCCAGGAGCTTTGTGGTCCTGTGATTTATCCCAAAGTGAGGGGTACACATTTCAGGAAAGAGACTGAAGCCCACTGGCTTATTTTAGGAGCTCCTGCTACAATCCAAGCCAGCTTTCCATTTCTATTACAATTTATATCTGCCCTAAATCTACCATTTTTCTTAGGCTGTGATTTGCAGGTGAACCTGGCCCAAGCAAGCAAACCAAGCAAAAAATCCATCTGTTCCAGGCCTTTCTGAAGAGCTGGGACAATCTATAGGAGAAGGCTGTGTGAGGCTGGGGAGTGTGGGAGCGCACAGATTTCCAGAACCTTGAGTTTAAGCAGATGCAGAAAGTCTTTTGACAGGGAATTAAAAAAAAATAAAGAGAAGAAGATAATAAAAGCCTCTTGCTCATTCCAGAAGAAGAAAACAGCCTCCTGTTGCCAGAGTGGTCATTCCCTAATCAAAACATCTGTCTGGAGGAAAAATGGCTGCTTACATTGAGCTTTGCATCCCGCTGGAAGCCGACAGATGCTCGGCTGGGCTGCAGGAGGCTGCGGGCCAGGAAACAGAGCCAGGGATCAGGGTCTTGGAGAGGGGAAAAGCAGGAGGGCAGACTGCTTATCCCACCTCCTTTCATGCTTCCCTCATGAGCTCAGCCCAGGCAGCAAGGTGGGATGTCTGCTGGGAATGTCTCTGCAGGACTCATGGGCAGTGGGATGCACTGAAGTGGGCAAGGAGGAGGATGGGTCCAGGAAAATGAGGCACATCCCTCTGGGTACCTGCAGCCACTCTGAGGTTCTTCAGGTGGGACAGGTTTATGATAAAAGTGCACTGCCCAACAGCACTTCCTGCAGAGCCAGGAATTTCAACTCAAATTTCAACTCAACCTCTCTCTGCCCAATGTTGGTGTGGGCCAAATTGTGGATGGGTCCTGGGTGAGTTGGGACACAGCAGGGAGAAATCCCCTCTGCAGGCCACCCCTATCTGACATCCAAACCCTATGGAAGTGGGCACAGGCCATGGTCCCTTGGCCAGAATCCCTGATGCTCCATTCCACAGCACTTGGAGGACACATCACAGGAATCTGTAGGGATGTGGGGAGGTCCTGGCCCTCCCAGCCCTGAGAACATGAGGAGATGGATGGGCACCACACCTTTGTATGTGGCCACCCAAACTTCTGCCCTGGGAAAGGCCCTGCATCCCAGAGATGACTTTTCCTAGGAAGAGGAAAACATTTTATAGGACCAGGAGGAGAAATTAACCTGGTGACAGGTTGGTGCTCAGAAATTAACTTCCTTGGATTGGGTCTCAGAGGGAATGATGCTCCCTCTCATCACACTCAGCAGAGGCAAAGGGTTATAGGGAAGGATATACATTTCCAATTCCCCCCCTGAACACCTCCAGCTGCGTGTCAGGAATAGCAATGGGATACCAGAGCCCTTCCCTACTCATCACAGCTGTGTCCAGCTTCTGTCAGCCTGCCCCACATGCAAATCCTCTCTTCCCCTCCAGGCCCTGGGAGAATGGGGGGATGGGAGTGCCAGGATGTGCACACCTGGCACTTCTTTGTCCTCCCCTCCTTTTGCAGCAGACCGAGGGAACAGCTCCCTGCAAACCATCCCTCGGTGCCGGATCCAGCAGGCGCAGGGAAGTGCCTCCATCATCTCCTCAACCCGCAGATTGTGGGGAGAGGAAATAGGACAAGGAGGGCGGGTGAAGACAGAAAAAAACCTGCTGGGCTTCTCCCCACCCTCAGGGGAACGTGGATGGGGGTGGGATGCTCCCAACTTGCCTGCTTCCCACGCTGCTGCTCCTGGGGACACGATCCGAGGACGCACGAGCCACTGGTCGGACCCATGACAGATGCTCCATGGGGCTGAAGGCCCTTCCCAAATTTTTCTTTCAGAGGCCTCTGGCTTCCACCACATCCACAGCATCCATGAGACCGACAGCTTTACACCCCCGGACCGCAGGAGCAGCCTGGTTTTGCAAATGCTTTTAATGGGATTTCTTTTTTTAATCAGGTCTTTGTGTCAGAACTGACTCTTTTCTCCCCCCCTAAGGATTCTTTGCTCTATTTTGCTTGTAAAAATGATCACCTGGGAGGGGGTGGGAGTTGCACTTCCCCGACAACCTGGCCAATGAAAATCACAATGAGGAAGGTGAGAAACACAAAGAGAATCCAGACACAAACCCCAGCAAATGCCACGGGCTATTAACAGTTGTCCTTAAAAGCAGTGAAAATTACTGTGAATGGATTGTATTTCCACTCTGCAAAGCACCAAATTTTAGGAAACAACCCAACAAACTGGCTTTGCAATGATCTTTCCTTTCTGCCACTAAAAAAAGACCTTTTACTGATGAAACACATCTTGTTCCAGCCAGCCCCATCCCTCTATGAACCTACTCGACCATAGCAGCGTGGTCTAACGAATTAAGACCTGGTCAGGGACTTGTGGGTGGCTCTGAGGAAGTGACTTTCTCACTTTGCCTCAGCATGTTCAATGTTTCAGAGATTGAAACTCTGTCCTGGGAGATAAATGTCATATAAAAAGCAGGATTTGTTTCTACAGCAGCTTCCCATGGTGGATGTGTAATGAGCTGGCTCCTCTGTGGTGTTTTCAGTGTATTTTCTTTAGCTGTTGCAAACACGAGGCCCCCAAAAACCACCGTGTACACCTCTGTGGGTAATTGCATGGCGTCATCTTTGCATTGTAAATGGCAGCAGGAGGGAAAAGGACGCTCGGTCTCAGCCAGCTCGAGGAGGGGATGACCTCACATCGTTTACACTTCAGCTGCCCCCACTGAGCAGGACAAACACGAGCCAACATCTGCCGGGAGTGATGCACAAGCTAAAGGTCACCCCACGCTGGTGGTGTTGTTTACAGGAGGAAAAGCTTCACGGGGCAGATCTGAGCTGAGGTCATGGCAGAAGACCTTTACCGGCCACAGGACACAAGGACAACAAGAGGGTGGCTGAGGACACGATGATGTGTGAGGTGGGGGCAGCTGCTCCAGGGTGCACGTGGCTGGTGCCCCCTCTGGAAACATGGGATGGGAATCAGCCTTGGCCCTGCAGCTGTGCTCCTGACAAAGACAAGCCCATGGAGGGCTGCAAGGCTGTCTGGGCCATACACAGGGGGCCTGCAAGTCCTTGGGCATCACATTGAGTCCGTCACCTGGAGGGTCAGCACAGAATCTCAGAATCTCTAAATCCCAGAATCCCAGAATCCCAGAATAGAAATGGGATTGATAGGGGCCTCTGGAGATCACCCAGTCCAACCCTCTTGCTAAGGCAGGATCACCTGTAACAGGTGACACAGGAACACGACCAGGTGAGTTTGGAATGCCTCCAAAGAAGAAACTCCATGCCCTCCCTGGGCAGCTGTTTCAGTGCTCTGACACCCTCAACATAAAGAATTTCTTCATCATGGCTGAGGTGGAACTTCTTGTGGTTTATTTCATGTCCATTTCTGCTCATCCTGTGGCTGGGCACCACTGAAAAGAGCCTGGCACCACCCTCTGACACCCTCCAAGCCTGGGTGACACTGAAGACAACCAGGACAGACACCCAGCCCAGCAGGCCTCAGCCAGGTGTGCCTGCTCTTAGAGACACAGAAATGAGGAAGCCCTTGCAGATTTGCCAAACTTCCTCCTCGCCAATTCCCATTTTCCCTTCCCAATTCTCCTCCAGCTAAGGGCAGGGGATGGAGGTGGAGCTCCTCAGGTTTGGGGCTGGGGAAGAAGAGGGCAGTGTCAGGTTAGGGAGAGTGCTTTGAGCTTTAGGACAGGGCCTCACCCTTTGGTGGGTGACCTCTCTTTGCTAAATGAGCTTCACTTCCTATCCCTATGAAAAGGGAAGTTGCTCTTTTAGAAAGCTGCTGCCATCCTCCACTGAGGTGGGAAGGAGGAGCTACCATGAGGTGCAGCAAAGGCTGAGCACTGCAGCAGAGTCTGCCAAGTCATCCTGGGAGCAGGGCTACAGCGTGGCAGCTCCAGACAGAAACCTGCTTCTGATCTGAGACCCATTCCCACTGCTGACAGCGGGGAAACCCAGCAGCTGCAGCCGCCTGCTGCAAAGGATCTCCAGTGATGGCCGCAGCTCAAGCAGCTCAAAAGCAAGAATTAAAAATAAAAAGGATTGGATGTGGTGTGGCTTGCCTGCTGCATCCCAGGGAGGTCTTTCAGGTATCTAAGGTAGCCTGTGTGTCACCTGGGGCACATCCCTTCATCCTTGGGCCTCCTCTGTTTCCCCAGCCTGGGGATCTCGTGGCCATGAGATGGAGCTTCTGGAGTCCAGAAGCCCAGACAATTTGCTTCCTCAGCCCAGGGATGTCCTCTGAAAGCAGCTGGAGGGGGAGCCCTGAGAAAGCTTGTGAAAAAGGGCTCTAAAAAGGGAAAAAGTCTCTCATTTGCAGCTCCTGAACACTCCAGATGGACTCCATCTGTCCCTGTTCCCCCGACCTGAAAGCAAAGGCTGTGATCTCACCCAGCCAAGCAGGGTCTTTCTGGTGGTGGCTTCCACCCTGTTGTCATACGTCAGCCCCCAGATGTTCTCCAGTGTCTTTGCAGGCCCTGGCACAAGTGTGAAATCATGGAATTATAGAATCACAAAATAGTTTGGGTTGGAAGGGACCTTAAAGACCATCCAGTGCCACCCCCTCCCATGGGCAGGGATGCCTTCCACTATCCCAGGCTGCTCCAAGCCCTGTCCAACCTGGCCTTGGACACTTCCAGGGATCCTGGGGCAGCCACAGTTTCTCTGGGCAGCCTGTGCCAGGGCCTCTCCACCCCCACAGGGAAGAATTTCTCCCTAATATCCACTCCAAACCTACTCTCTGACAGTTTGAAGCCATTCCTGGAAAACCCTCCCTGCAGATGGCCCCACAGTCCACCAGGATGGCCCCACAGCCAGACTTGTGCAATGGTGACCCCTGCACAGCCTCCTTGTGCAGCAATGCCCATCCCATGGCATTTTATCCATTTCACACTGAACCAAAGCCATTCTTGTTGGGATTTCTGCTGCAGAAGCAGCTCCAGTTTTGAACTGAGCCCACCAGGAGGATGAAGGTACCTCTGCTTTCCCAGCTGGCCGCCAGGACTGCTTCCCCATCCTGCTGCTGCAAAAAGCTGGGCCGCTCATTTCCTCCAGACTTTGTTTTCATGGTCTGGCCAAGCTTTTCTCTTCCCTTTTAGGAATGAGTAGTCTCTTTTACCATCAGAACCTCCCTGTTCCCACTCCTCTAGCAGATGAAAAACTTATTTACAGTGTCCTGCTGCTCTTGGAAGAGGCTGATGTGTTATAACCAACCCACCAGACTCCATTTTGAGAGTTCATTTTCGGAGCTCCACGAGGACTTTTTGAATGCTGAGGCAGCATCTCAGCTACTAAAACAGGCAATATTGGGGCTACTCCCCACTGATAAAATTTGGTGGCTGCATCCAAGCCCCTGGTGACCCTCATTCTACAGGAGCTGTGGTGGGTCCTGGGTTATATTTATCCATGTATGTTTATTATGTTTATTTAAAGTCTGTCCTGATTTCACCAGCCCTCCTGTTGGATCTCTGCTTTGCAAGAGACAGGCTATCCCTTTTTTCACTGATTTGAAGGAAAACAGAGTTTTTTTCCTGATCACATCCCTGAGTTTGGGGTGACAGTCAGACACAGGCACGAGGTACCAGATCACCCCAAGTGTAGGGTGAAGATGGGCTCCCTCTTGTTTCACTACCATTATTTATTATTAAATCCAATTTGTTTTACAGGGATATCTCCGGGGGCTGGGATGAAAATGCAGGTTTTGCTTGATGGTAATTGGGAGATATTCTGCTAGTAACTGCCAAAAGAGATTTTGTCTGGACCCCGTGAGGAAAAGCCTTTTTGGACAGAGAAAGTTACTCCTGCCCAGGCCAGTCCTCCCTGCCAAGCTTGTCTTACACTCACAACATGACTATTCTTGACTACTTGCAGCAGCCAAGACCTTGTCTCAATATTATTTCCTTTCTGATGCTCGTAAAGAAAGAAGGAAACCATTACTTTTTAATCCCTTATCCAAAATTAGAAGATTAACTCGATTTTCAGAATGAAAATAATATTGAAACATCCTTATGGTGCTCGAAGGAGACAGAAATGTGGCAGAACAAAGCCAAACCTCGCAACCAGGTTTGTTACAGAAAGTCATTATTTATGGCACTGAAGCGATGGGGCTGATCCACTCTCAGGTTACCACACATTTGATCTGGCCTGAATTTATTGCCTCAGAGCTGGAAGAAATCTTATTTCCTAAAGTTTCTTGCTTTGCCAGTGTCCATGCTCTGCCTGGCACCAGCAGTGCTGCACTAAAACAACCAGGATTTCTTCTCACCTGGTTAGGACCAGTCTTGTACAGAGTCCCACATTCACAATTCCCTTCCACTCACAGTTATTATTCCTTGGCAGACCACTCAGTGACTTTTAGAATGCTTTCTCCAACTTTTTCACCACAATTTTCAGGAAAAAAAAAAAGCATTCCATGGGAAATCACCACCTTTCAAAAGGTTTGGTCACACAAACACCACGAATATTGGCACCTTTCACTGGAAAAAAAGAATAATAACTGTGCAAGTCTGCTGCATTAATGTCTCAAGCAGCTGTGCTCTTCTTCCTCTGCTTCTAAAATGGTCAAGGCCAAATATGCAAGAGGCAGCCAGGAAAAAACATTGAGATAAAAGTCAATTTAAAGCTTTTCTATCATTTTCTCTGCCTGCTTAGATTGGCATCACTTCTCCCTCTTTCTATCGTGAATTACAGGTGACGCCTTGATTTTTCCACAGATTGAATTTAACCTCTATTCAAAGCCTCCTTCTTAATCATCATCCTCCCACAGACACATTTTGAGATGTTCTGCCCCAAATTTCATGGTTCCAAGTTGTTCACATAACCCTGGATGTCACCAAGGCTCAGGTGTTGGGCAAGGAGCTGTCTGGGCTGAAAGAAGTCCGGCAGGTCCTCTGCACCAGGCAGTTTTTCTTTCCCATCCCAGGTTTCATGGAGAAGAGGGACCTTCCATAAATGAGGAAACACCATCCTGTAGTAAATTTGGACCATGAGGACCTGGGCATGGGGCCAAGCACCTCTTTTGCCTCTTGGCTGTAAGGTGCCTTACAAAAGGACAAAGAGTTTTTCACCCAGCCTTCATCCACCAAAATCATTCCTGATTCTGCCATCACCAAGGCAGACCAGACATCCTGGACACTGAGTAACTTTTCATTCTTCTCTGCTCGTTAAGTAGCAAAGAATTCATTTGTGAGCCATGTGTTTATTATTTTTGCTGTGTCTCCTACGTGCCTGACACAGAGGACCCCAGGGATGCTGCTCGGTGCTTTTTGATCAGTAACACATTCCACGGCTTCCAGGGGAGCAGAAATCATCAGTGAGATTGGGCCAAATTCGGAAAACTATTTTATAAGTATGTAAGTAAGCAAATAAAGAGGGGGAAATGCAGGGGGATGATTTTGAAAAGCTCATTTCAGTTCAGAAGCCAAGTGTATTCCACAGGGTGGCAGAAATGTAGGACTGGCACCACGAAGGTCATTAATCTCAGAGACCCCCTAACTTGCACTTCAAAGCTTTCAGTGACGGAAATTCCCACTGCTTCCCATCAGTCTTTCCCAGCCCTCCAATTCCCATAGCCTTAAAATGACTTCCTAACAACCACTGCTAATTTCCTTCACTGAAAGACTCACCACTGCTTGTCCTGCCCATGGTGGATGTCCCATTCCTGGAAGTGTCCAAGGCCAGGTTGGACATGGCTTGGAAAAACCTGGGATGGTAGAAGGTGTTCCTGCCCATGACAGGGAGTTGGAATGAGCTGACCCTTTTCTTGTAGTAATTCCACACAGCTCACACTTCCCACACCTTTGCTNGTAGACTGCAAGTTTATTCCCTCCCTCTTTGCTGTGTCTCCAGTAAATAAAGCAACATCAATTCTTGCAGTAATTCCACACAGCTCACACTTCCCACACCTTTGCTCAACCGTGTCCCTCTCCTTCAGGCATTTATCACTAGGTTTGGAAGTTTGAATAGGCAAGGCCACAGCGTTTTTGAAATTAAAACTGACCAGCATTAACAAAGACAAAATTGCTCTGTAAAACCACAGGAACATTGTTCTCCTGCTCAGTTGCAACTTTTTCTTGGAAAAAATTATAATTGAAACTCATTTTTTTACTTCAACACAAGGAGCTGCTGTGGTTTGAGCTTGGTTTTTGGTGGTGGGGGAGATATTTTTGGCTGGATATTGTGATGAATCTAAACCTGGTATGGAAAACAGGCTAACCTGTGAGAAGCAAATGTCTTGTCCAGCCTGAAATATTGGAATTCTGGTTTACATTCCTATTTACATTTAAGCAAGAACCGTGACCCTGCACTGCCTGTTTTGTCCAGTGATGCCCAGTGGTGCAACTGCTCCTTCCACAAGCAGCATCAAAACCCTGGGGCTGTAATTTGTTGCCAAGACCTCTGCAAGGAGGAATTTCATCCTTTTTTACCCCCCCGGCTACTTCTAATCTTGCAATGTGGAGTCAGCCTAATGAAAAAAGCTGATTTTCACCACATGGAATTAAGACAAGGATGGAAACTTTGGGGCTGGCGAGGATTCCAGCAGGATTTAGCCCCAGGTGCCCTGAAAGATTTTTTTTGCCTGTGATAGAACCCCCCCGCAGGAAATGATTGGCTACAAAGGAACTCACCCACATGGAGGCAATGCTCGGTTGCCTCCAGAGGCTCGTGAACCATGGAGGAGCAGTGAGGAAACTCCTTTTTTAACACAGATGGAATGGAAAGAATGAGGGGAAGGAAAGGCGGCAAATAATGATGAAGTAACAGCTTGCCCAGGAGCTCCTACTCTGCTCAGCACATCCCAATGATCCCTGTGAAATCCATCCATGTGTGAATCCCCCCTTTCCACACCTGCTTTAGATGACAAAAAGCCTGGTGTGTTTCTGAAGATATCCTCACGGTCCTTTTTGGATGCTGATGTGCTCATCAAGGTGCCACAGAGAATTAAAGGTTGAAAGGTCAGTCAGGAAAAAAGTCACAAAGCAGAAATAAAGGAGCTGATAACCATGTTTGAAAGGGAGAGACAGCCCAAATTATGAGGGAATGGTATGCTCGTCCTGGGATATTGAAGGTTTAGTTAAGAGGAGCTGGGAGCACAGCATCTCAGCTGAAAGCCCGGGGTATAAGAGCATCCAGGAACACCCCACGCTGATTAAACCAAACATGGGAATTCACTGGAAGAGAAGATGAAGAATAACCAGCAGCACCTTTGCAAAATTTTAATTTAAATATGCCTTGGGTGTTTCCTCCTCCACCAGAAAATTCAGGTTTTGACTTTGCAATCCTCACGGGGCAGCAATAGCCTTGTATTGGCAGAAAAAAACAAGAATGGGCCAGAAGGGTTTTTTCACTGACTTTTGGGTACCAGTATAATGAAAAGGCTGCAGGAGGTCTGGGAGAAGAAAGCAGAATATGAACGAGGAACCACAAGCTCTGCAGCCCTCAAATCTCCTGATAAAAATGCCTTAAACCTTGACAGAATGACTGACCAAGCATATTAATGAGGGTGCCTGGGCTGCCCTGCAGCTGTCCTTTTTTTATTCCTCATTTCCATCTGCCTTCTCCATCTCCAGCACATACCCGAGCCGGGACCATGTGTGTGTGCTCTGCATGCAGCAGGAACCCTCACTGCTGGCAGTGTCCTGGTTTTGCACTGTTAAAGATTCATAATCAATTAAATATCAGAGCAGCCCATCATGAGAGACAAGAAATAGCCCAAAATCAGGAGTGGGGTAATTAAAGCATTTTGAAGAGCATTCAGTGGGGCATCATTGGCCACAAAGCCCCGAGGAAACCTGAGGAGGTCTGAGATGCAAATACCCCACAACACAGCAAGTGTTATTCCCTCCCAAAAGTGCCACGGCAAGCACGGATATCCTGAAATATCCATGCTCCAACTTAGAGCTCTGCAATTTTGAGCCTGACCTAAATTTTAATCAGGAATGAAAGTTACAGGCTTAGTGCAGATCCTGGGAAGTGACCAGGGTGGAAGCAGCAAGTCCACTCTTTCTACAGCTCCACTGGAGATTTCCAACTTTGCCAGAAGCTTTGTCTACAACCAATGTTAACTTTGCCGTGGTTTTACCAGCTTCAGTGGAGGAGCTGGTGAAAACAAAATATTGCATCCAGTGAGACCATTTAAACCATCTGTGGGGTGGAAGGAAGCAAAAACTCTCAAAAATCCCAAATGCGCCTCTCCACGAATGGGGAATTAAAGATTTGACCCTTCCCCACACTGTCTGCAGCACTCAAAGGTTGTGGTGTTGGAAGCTGAGTACCCAAACTTCCACCTCCCCTCAACTTCAGAACTGGGTCCCTGATTTCACCTTCTCCTGTCATTCTCATTTCCAAGAAATTCAGTTGGATGAAACTCATTCACTCCTGGCTATCATCTACTTTCACTATTTTTAAGAGAAAGAAGGTTGACCTGTGCCTGAGAGAGAACCCAATGGGTGAGCATCCAACTTGGAGCATCAGTCCCACCTCAGGGTGTTCCCAATTCCAGCACCAGGAAGCTGCCAGAAGGAAAGACAGACACACCCTCAGTCCTGGTCCACAGCAGCAGTTTGGTTCATTGGACATCCTACCCTAAAGGCTTTAATAGTCACTGGTCCATAGATGGGCCAAATCTTTAAATACCCCAAGGGAATATGCCCAGTGGAGCACCAGACAACAAACAGGCAAGAGGAAGGAAGGAAAACTGCTGGAAAATCATTTGCACTTACCTTGAGAGTTCTGTGTTCAGATTAAATCATATCCCACTCAATCTTAGCTGTCCACCAGAGTTGAAAAACCCCTTCCAGATCATCAGCTTGGGACCATCAGCTCCTTTTGATGAGTTTCAATCCTTGGAGCACGCAGAAAGAGAAATGCCTGATTCTTCTTGTTGTCGTGTGTTGAGTTGCTGTTGGTGGTTTCCTGTTACCAACAGCTGAATGACAAATGAAGTTGGTTTGTTATACTTAGAGCAGTGGAGGGCTGACAGTGTGACCACACTTCTCACACCCTACTAATATTAGAATGGGGTCTACCTTGGAAGAACCCACAAAGGCTCCTCAAGCTGGTAGAAGTCCAGTCCTGCTGCAAACAGGGCCCTGAACTGCCCTCATTCAGGCTGGGCTGAGGTGAAAGTCATCCCCTGGAGCCTCAGGGTATAAAGCTGGTCTGAAAATGGGAGGAGAAATATGGGTCTGGGGTTGTCCAAATCGGCCCATTCACAGCTCAGAGCAGTCTGAGCCAATGGAAGGGGTGGGGTTATTTATTGCATGCACTTGACTTTCAGAGAGCTTATCACCAGTCAGATTCGAGTCTGAGAAGTTTCTTTTTTTGTAATCAGCTGGGTTACAGGGCTGTAACCTCACTCACTTTCCATTTGAGGTTCTGTTTCTGCTTCAGATCTCACCTAAAGAGACAGGTCATGTTCTTCCTCCTTTCTTCAACGAGTACAAGACAGCTGATGCCATTTAGGGCAAGGGGGAAGAGCACAGAGGACAGCTGACAGCACATCCTGGTATCTCTTTATTGCTTGTGTGAGAGATTTTGTGAGATCTGCCTTCTCTCTGTTTTGTGCAATCAACTGCTCGTGGTACTGAACAAAGCTCTGCCTGTGCTGAGCACATCTGGAGCTGCTGTGGGTGAGGCCCAGCTCAAATCTCACTGCTCTGGGGGATCTCAGTACCTTCCATTCCCAAGGGCCTTTGGGCACCAGAGAATCACAGAATGGTTTGGGTTGGAAGGGAAAATAAAGCTCATCATGCTCCACACCCCTGCCATGGGCAGGGACACCTTCCACTATCCCAGGTTGCTCCAAGTCCCACCCAACCTGGCCTTGGACACTTCCAGGGATCCAGGGGCAGCCACACCTTCTCTGGGAAATCTGTGGCCTCACCAACCTCACAGGGAACAATTCCTATCCAATATCCCATCTATCCCTGCCCTCTGGCAGTGGGAAGCCATTCCCTGTGTCCTGTCCCTCCATCCCTTGTCCCAAGTCCCTCTCCAGCTCTCCTGGAGCCCCTTTAGACTCTGGAAGGGGCTCTGAGCTCTCCCTGGATCCTTCTCCTCTCCAGGTGAGCACCCCCAGTTCTCCCAGCCTGGCTCCAGAGCAGAGGGGCTCCAGCCCTTAGAGCAGCTCTGTGGCCTCCTCTGGAATCACTCCAGCAGCTCCAGGTCCTTCCCATTTTTACTGTGCAATGCTGTGAAGCTGCATCATCCTCATTTCCACCCTCACCCCCAGGGTTCCAGACCCACCAACCCATCTGAAGGCCAGGAAGCTGATGAGTGTCACCTCCTGATCCTGCTGGATTCTGGATAAAGCCCCTGCACGTTGAGACAAGGGGAAAGGAAAACCAGCCAGAGCCTCATCAAACAGGACAACAGGGATCCTGTCTGGGACTGGCTGAGCAATGGGAGGTTTATCAGATTCTTTTTTGAGATGAGGGATTAAAATATTATTTAAGAGAAGGCTGGATCTTCACTTCCTGCAGTTTCAAGGATCACCACTGGCTGAGGTAATGCCCTTCTTCTGGTGGGTTTCTGCAGGGGAAGTTGTCTGGAGGCAAATTCCAAAGTATAGACCTCTCTGGAATAGTGGACATCAGGTGTGTTGAAAACATTTGATTTTATGGCTCATTCATCAGTCTGAACAAACAGCAAAGCAGAGGAATCTAACAAGCAAACACATTTCAAGTGCTGTTTGCATTTTAATGTTCCTAAAATACTCAGCTTGATATAGAAATAGAAAAAAATTCCAACAGCTGGGGTGAAACAAACAAACAAAAAAAAAAAAGATAAAAATCCAATTATTGGTCTTTCATTTTATTGTCCTGGGTTGAGGAGATTGTCCAGATTTTCAACCCACCAATTGCTGAAGTAGAACTGTGTTACAAATCCAGGGAATTTCACCCAGCTCTTGCTGCAAGAGCAAGCAGGAAGTGATTCTGGGGTGACAAGGGAGGGAACCTGCAGCTTGGACTCCACCCTTCATTCACCCCAACTTAAAGCAGGAGTCTGAGATGGGTTTTTCTTACCTTTTCTTTCCTCACAAAGCCTGGGATATAAGTTCAGGGCAATCACAGCATTTTTAAAGACCCCTCCAGTCCTGTGGGTTTTGGTGATGAAGCCTCACTGAGTGGACAGGTAAGAGTAGAGGAGGAATTTTTATTCACTAGCACTTCTGGAATTAATTTGCAACAAATATTTTGAGTGGAAGTGGAACTGAAATCTCTTTTTTCCAGCAAAGAAGAGAGGTGGAAAAAACATATCATTCCTGAGATTTTTAAATGCTTTTTATTTTTATGGATTGCTGTAATGAATTAGGTTAGAAGGTTCATCAAAGAAAAGCCATTACAAATCAGTCAAAAATCTTTGGTCTTGATTTTATTTGGAAATTACTTAGAGTTCTTCAGGTCTTGGGGAAGTTTTTTTGAGTTGAGGGAAGAATAATTCACTAGCTCAATACACACACTTACAAAATTAGTTATGGATCCACCAAATGGATTTACTTTTACCTTTGAATAAAAAAAAATGGGCTGAAAATTCCCACCATGACTTTGGTAGGATTTCAGGCACAATGGTCCTTTGTTAGGTCTTTGATGTTTGACTCACCTGGGAGAAATCCATAGAGAAAATAAAGTAGACACCCCAAGGAAGGACCCTGATCTAGTGGAAGGTGTCCCTGCCCATGGCAAGGGACTGGAATTAGATGATCTTTAAGGTCCCTTCCAACCCAAACCATTCAACAATTCTGTGAACACTGAACCAGGCCAGTACCAGGTCCCTCAGTGATCCATGGAGATGAGCAGCCAGGTGACCACAACTGACCCCTGCAGCCCCTGGGAACACCAGGGGACAGCATCACCTGGGGACCTGCTGCCCTCTGGAGGTGCCTCTGCCACGTTTCCAGGTTGATTTGCTCCCAGGTGATCCTCCAGCCATGCCAGAGGATTTTCCTGGTACCAGTCCCTGAGGAGGATGTGGAGGCTGCTCCTGGCTAGGATGGGATGATGATGGTTGGGAGCACCAGAGCTTTCCCTTCCCATCCTTGGAAAGCTGAGTCTCAGGGAACTGTAGGATCACAGAATGGTTTGGGTTGGAAGGGACCTTAAAGACCATCCAGTTCTACTCCCTGCCATGGCCAGAGACACCTTCCACTATCCCAGGCTGCTCCAAGCCTGGTCCAACCTGGCCTTGGACACTTCCAGGGATCCAGGAGCAGCCACAGCTTCTCTGGGAAACCTTTGCCAGGGCCTCACCACCCTCACAGGGAGGAATTTCTTCCTAATATCACATCTAAAGACACTATCTTCCAGTTTGAACCCTTTGTCTTGTCACTCCATGTTCTTGTTCCAGCTTTCCTATATGTTCCTGTAGGGTACTTCAGGAACTTTTCTTCACAGGGTCTTTGCTTTAGGGGAAAAGCATTTATTTGAGGACCAGTTGAGAAGAAAACATTGATGCTTCTGCAAGATTCCAGCACTGGTCCCCAGAATGGCCACACAACTCTGCCAGGAGATCCAGCTCCTCCTTGCTTTGTTAGCAGGATACCTGCAGGGAGAAATCACCCAAATCCAGCAGAAAGGGCAAGAAGCAGAAGGTTCAAATCCAAACTGAGTTGAGCTACTGCTGTTGTGATAAAGAAATGGCCATTTCTGCCCATTTTGGGTGGTAAGAAGCAACTCAGAAGGTCCAGGTAAGATTTAGGGGGCTCTAAGGCACCTTACAGAGTTTGTGGGGTTCAGAACACCATAGGGGATCCCGAGGAAGTCTGGCTGCCCTGTCCCTGGAAGTGTCCAAGGCCAGGTTGGACAGGGCTTGGAGCCACCTGGGATGGTGGAAGGTGTTCCTGCCCAAGGCAGGGGGTGGAATGAGAGGATCTTTAAGGTCCCTTCCCACCCAAACCCTTCCATGATTCTACAAACTACTGCTACAGCAAGTAATTTCCAGCTTGAGCTTTGCAAAACCTCATTCCAGGAAAAACTCAAGCTTGGATCTGTGTTCCCAAGAATTCAGCAGTCCTCTGGAAAAGGTCCTGTGCCCAGGGATGCTGTGGGAACTGGCAGTCCCTGGAGCTCTGTGGGCAACAGAAAGGATTCCTTGTGTCTGAGGAAAAGAAAAAAATACTGAGCCAGAGGTGTGGACAGGACAGGGCTGGTGTTGCACAGGTTTATTTTGACTGATCACACCTAATTTCAGGTGTCCATTGCAGGTGGTTGGTGTTAGAGCATCACCAGTGGGAGCACCACTCTTCTTCAGCAGCTCCCTACCAGTGTTTTTTGGGTGAAGACAACTTATCCAAGATAAATCCAGGCCAAAAAACATTCAAACCCCGTGGAGTGGCTTCAGAGGGATGTGGCTGCAGCCTTTCACTGCTATCTTATGGCAGCTCATTTGAAATCCATTACGCAACCAAATTAAAAATAAACATTTACAGAAGAGGGAGCGGGTGACAGTGTGTGGTCTGTTCCTGCAAGGAGACAGACAGACAGACAGACATCCAGCCTTGGGAGCAACACCTCTGCTGTAAACTCACCCTGCTAGACCTGGGCTCTGGCCCTGAGGGCCAACTGACCCTGTCTGGCCAAGTCCCTGTGATTCAATGCTCCTGGTTATCAAATCTGCATGGTTGAATCCAACTTGTTTGTCAGGAAGAGGCCCCAATCGTGGTCATTCCCAAGCCATGTCCTGGGATTGCTCATCCAACACCAAAACCAGGCCAGGGTCTCTTTCACCCTGTGCCTGTCTGTTCCCTGGTGCTGCTTGGTTCATGGGCACAGACTCAGCTTTGATTTGGATGAGATGTTGCTGAAAATGTTGAAGCTCCACGTGCTTGAAGGACCAGGCTCTGCTCTCTGGGACCCAGCAACAGGATAACAGGAATGGGCAGGAACTGATGTCCAGGAAGTTCCACCTGGAACGAGGAAGAACTTTCCTTTGCAGTGAATGAGCACTGAACAGATTGTCCAGAGAGGGAGTGGAGTCTCCCTCTCTGGAGTTATTCCAGAATTATCTGAACACAATCCTGTGCCCTGTGCTCTGGGATGGCCCTGCTGGGGCAGGGAGGCTGGACCAGTTGACCCATTGTGATCCCTTCCAACCTGCCCCACCTTGGGATTCTGGGATTCCTTTTGCTGCTAAGAGGAACACCTGCTCCTGTAGGTCTTTGTCAGACAGTTTAAACATGCAGGCAACAGCTCTTCCTTCTCCCTTGGTGCCTCTCCATCATCATCAGCCTTCAGGTGCCTCCCTGCAGCTCAGTGAGAGCTGATCACCAGGCTGTTTGCATATGCAGATCTGAAATCTGACAAAAAAAAACGGATGCTGGCAAAGCAAAAAAAAATTTTAAAAAATTTAAAAAAAATTTGCATTTTCATCAGAAATGGGAAAATGCTGCTGTTCATTCTGAATCTGCATTGCTGCATCCAGGGCACCCCCCTTCTCTGCTCTCCAGCCTTCCAAACCCTGTGCAGGCACAGCCTCTAAATTACTGTGGGGGGCTGGGGTACCCCTGGAATTCGAAGGGAGGTGGGAAATCCCAGCCCTCCCTCGCTGGAGCTCAGGAAGGGGCTGTGAATCTCCCTGTTGCCCTCGGAGGGGAGGGGGGATGGCTCAGGAAGGAGAAGGGAAGGGTGGAAAACAGGAATAAAAAGGCTGTGAAGGGGTTTCTTTCACAAAAGCTGAATGTGGGAATGCGGGAAGGGGCCTGGGTGGTTGGGGGTCGCTGGCCAGGGTTTAACCCTTCGCAGCACCAGCTTTGCCAGCGCGGGCGGTGGCTCTGAGCCCCCAGATGTGTGGGAGGCTTTGGAGAGCGGCCCCCAGGCTTTGAGGGGTTAACCTCCAACTTCTGGTGAAGGAAGGGAGGAAGGAAACCCCCTCTGTCCCCTGGCTTTGATTCTGGACCCCACTGAGCCGGCAGCCCCCTGCCTCTCTCAGTCCCTCCTCGGAAACAGCCAAAATGGTTTCCAGCCCCGCTGGGGCAGCTGTGGAAGCAACAGGAGCTTCCCCAGTACAAAATTCAGGCACAGGCTGGTTCCTAAGCTGGTTTCTGCCCGGGGATGGATGGTACCAGTCAGGAAGCCCCGAGGCACCACCCCGGGGCTTCCCAGAGATGCTGATGCATCCTTGCAGAATTCCCCGTGGCACCTGGAAAACGTTATCCCAAAGCCCTCCCGAATGCCCGAGGACCCCAAACTCCTTTGGGGGGCTGATATCCCTGGTAAGGAACACGCTTAGCACGGGGACACCGGCAGGTTGGTGTCGGGAAGAGCCAGAGATTCCTTCGGCAGCACAGCAGCTCTCCGGGCATCTCCTGCAAGCCTCGAGGGTACCTGCCCTCCCCTGGACCGCTCCATCCCTGTTCTCCACGCCGAGAGCATCGCTGATCTTCCTCCCTCTCCCGGGTGCCGGAGGATGTTTAGGACCCGGGCTGAGCAGCTCCTCCCTTCCAGGTCTCTCCAGGGTTATTGCTTGGTGGGAGGTAGGTTCAGGGCTTGGTGTATGAATGAAAGAGAGAGAGGAAATCGGCACTGAAAAGCTCAAACTGGAATAGCTCGCCTGTCTCCAGGCAACAGCCCTGACGCAACCGCTGGGGAGGAAAAAAAAAAAAAAAGAGTCCCCTAAATGAAAAAAAAAAAACCAACAAAAAACAACAAACCAACCACCACACGCACAGATTTCTGAAGCGAGACACAGAGGAGGAGGATGAGACAGACTCCGGGAGGCACTGGTGACACCGCTCTGCAAACACCAAGTTGGGGACCCGAGGTGGAAGGAGGGAGCCAAGATGTCCGTGCGATCCCCTCTCTGATTCCAGCCCCGGTAAGTTTGCTGCTGGTGGTGGCTTGGGGGGACAGAGCCACCCTGGGGACACCCAGCACGGGAGCTGTGGGAGAGCTGCCCGGGGCTGGAGGGGACCCCAGGAGCAGCAGAGAGGGGTGATGGGGACCCCACCGAGCGCCGGTTCAGCACTGGGGTCTGGCGAGCCGGTTCTGCTGCGGTGGGGCTGGGGTTTGCAAAGTGTCCCCCCAGCCGCAATCTCCTTCCCTGGCACGGCACGGCGGCTCCCCATGGACTGGGAATGTCTGAATCCTCCTTCCCGATGGTGTTTGTGGATTTTGCTCTCAGCTGGGAGCAGCGTGGGGCTTCTCACCCGCTCCAGGAGGATTTTTCCGCACTGGGTGAGGTGTAACAGGGGAGAGGCTGCCCGGGTTTCGGGACAATCACCTGTTGCTCCCTCTGCCCCCAGCCTGAGATGTGGGGGAGCCCCGGAAACCTTCCCAAAGCTGGAAAGGTTTGTGGGGCTGTGCAGTGCAGACATGGTGGGATGAGCGTGGTGGCCTCGCAGGGCGTAGCTACCTCGGGTTTTTGAATTCGGCACCGTGCGCCGAGCAGAGCAGGTTTCCACCTGCTCAGGTCTGGCCCTCGCAGCTCACGTTTACACCGAGGAGGGGAGAAAAAAAAATAACCCAGCCAGAACTTCTTCAGAGCCCTTTATAACAGCTTGGGGCTAATTGTTAAAATAATAGCGCCAGCCCGCACCCCTCCCAGCACGAGTGTTTGTGCAAGCCCAGCCCGAACGCCCCGGGGTGTTGCACACCAGGGCAGCATCCCCATCCCACAGCCCGGACCGCTCCGCTCCGGGCGGGCTGGCACCTCTCCGAGCACAGGCACCTCTCTAAGGACACCCCTCCCTGTTTCCCTGCGATGCTCCCCTTGTAATTCCACAATCCTGCACCCTCCGGAGCTTTTCTACATCAGCGGAGGAGAGGGGGAGGTGGGGATGGATGAAAACCAAGTTTCTGGCTGCCAGCGAGGAGCTGTGCCCAGCTGATTCCTCTGGCTTTGTCTGCTCGTCCCCTGTATCCGAGGAACTCCCCAATTTCCAGCGGGAACGAGCCTGTTTTGGCTGCCGTGGGTTCGCTCTGTGCCAGCCATCATTTCAGCACACGGGAGCTGCTGCTGGGTTTTGCATCCCAGCTCTTCTCTGCTTTCAAATGCCCATTAAACTCCCCCCCCCATCCTTCATGGGTGGGTTGAGGGGGGGGGTCTGTACACCACAAAAATCCAGCAAAACGGGAGGAATCCGGCTTCTGCCGGGCTCTGGGCTTGCAACAGCCCCGCAGCCATTAGGTGTTTGCAAAATGTAGCAGAGACACTGCAGGGAAAAAGAAAAAAAAATATTCAGCCTCAGAGCAGCGTAGCCCTTCTTGGGGGAGGGAGAGGAGGGTCTGTTTGCAACCAGCTGATCTCAAATGATATTAAATCCCTGAGTGCAGCTCAGCACTGGGAGAAGACAGGTCTGAGGACAGAGGTTGGACGATCATGGTTTGGATAATTGGATGGGACAGGGGGCATGTAAAGGGGATTAGGGGGTCACCGAGGGGCTGACCCCACTCTCCTGATCATGTTAACTTGGAGCCTGGGGGTCTCCAGTGGGAGCTGGCCCTGGCGTTGTCCCTGCAGGGGCTGAGCTCGGTGCTGGGCAGATTGGAGCTCAACAAAACAAAACAAAAAGGTTGGGTTGTTTTTTTTCTTTCTGAAAACACACCCTTGCATGCTGCATCTGGGGAAAAAATAGCTCCCCATACTAGTCTCCTGGGAAGAGAGCATTTCTCAGCCTGCCCTGGCTCATTCCCAAGGAATCCCAGCCCTTTTCATTACCCTGGGCACACGGGCACAGAGGTCCCCCTGAAACGCGGCCGTGCCTGGGGTGGCAGCGAGGAAAAAAGGGGAACAACTGGCTGTGCCAAGCCACAGGTCCTTTGGGGGCATCTCTGGGAACAGGTTAGCTGTGCCACCTCCAAGATTAGCTCCAAAACCTGCTGGGAACCTGGGGCAGTGTGTGGAGAAAGAACCCTTGCCCATAACCCTTGGCTCCACAGAGCTCAGAAGAACACACCAAGCGTGGACATGGTGACTTCACCAAGAGCCTGAAAACTTGCCTTTGCTCCTGCTCCTTAATTCTTTTCCTCCTAAGAGGAATCCTACCTGTTTTGGGCTGATGGGTTGAAAGCATTGACCCCGTTCAGCTCCCCAGTTTGCATCTACTTCCAGCTGACTGGAAGACTGGTTTGCTGGAATGTCAAATACTTCTTCATGCAGGATTTCCACACAAAGCCTGGAAATGTGCTGATCGAGGGGAGCCTAACTGGTCTGAAAATGGAGCTGCAAGGGTCCATCTGAAGCAGGCAGCAGCCTCAGCCCTGCTCCCTCACCAGCAGCCTGCTAGAATCTGTGTGGGGGACGCAGGAGGGATGAGGTGTAGTCGGGCAGGAAGGTGCAGATCTGTTTATTGAAACAGGTTCTGACTGCTGGTGATGCTGGAAATCAGCCAGGGAGAAGTGCCTTGGGGCAGGGAGTGCAAACTGGTCCCCTCTAATCTCACAGAATCACAAAATGGTTTGGGCTGGAAGGGAGGTTCCTTCCATAAAGCTCATTCACCCCCTGCCATGGGCAGGGACACTTTCCACTATCCCAGGTTGCCTCAAGCCTTGTCCAACCTGGCCTTGGACACTGCCAGGGTTGGGGCAGCTACCTCTGCATCCCTCCACTCCTCTGATGGATTTTCTGCAGCCCCCACTGCTCCCCCTCCTCCCTTGAAGTGTTCAGGGCTCTTTCTGGAGGCCATCTGGGCAGAAGGATGTGCTGGAGCAAACCCTCATCTTGCTCCAGGTCCTATGTGAATGGAAAGCCCCTCTTTTTCCCTTTTCCCTATTTTTCTGTGAATGCCACATCCACATCTATGCTTGCAATGCCCATTTTAGTCTCATCAGTGCTGTCATTTTTCCATGGAGAAAGGAACAAGTTCACAGACAGGAGTGTGGCCAGAAGGTCTCCATGTCTCTATGTTCAGTGTCACTGAGGGCTCTGCCATGACTTCTCCAGCACGAGCAGAGCCCTTTCCATCCTGTCCCAACCATCCTGAGCAGGCAGAAAGCATCTGCTCCTGACAGCACCAATTCCAGCCCTGGAGCATGTCCTGGCTCCTCAGGATCAGGCAGCTCTTCCTGCTGCTGGGATTTTGTCCTTTAGAAGGGAGGGAAGCTGAAGGTCACTTTGGGACCAGGCTGGTTTTCTGCAGGAGAGGATTTCAGCTGCTACAGAAAAGGATTGGGTGGGTAAACACTGAATAATAAAATCCAGGGAAACCAGCTCTCCTCGGGGTCGGTGGGGTGGCTGGGGATTTGTTCTCATCTCTGCAGGACCCTTGTGCAGAGGCAGCCCCTCAGGATGGGGGGACTCTGGCAGGGGGAGGAAGCCCCCAGGTCACCAAATCCACACAGCACAGCAGCTCCTCTCCTGACAGAGCTTGTTCTGGCATGAGGAAAGGAATGAGTGATGTGTAACCACCCTGAAAGGGAGCCACCAGCTCCAGAGAGCTGCAGTGTTGATCCTGATGGGTGTCTCCTTCCCTCACCCCACTCCTGAGGCCTCTGAGTCTCTGCTGCCCTGAGGATGCTCCGGAACATCCATCCACGTCCGTGAGCAGCCAGAGTCCTCCCTTACTCCATTGCTATGGCAACCCCTTCTCACAGGCATCTCCTCCTCTCTGCCCCTCTCCCAACCTGCAGCAGACACCCAGGGGGGGTCAGAGACCTCCAGGGGGGTCAGTCACCCCCACCCCAGCCCTGTGTCATTGCTGTGCAAGGAGGGGGGCAAACACAGCTCTCCCTGCACACCAGGCACTGTCCCCCACCTCGGTGCTCCTTCATCCCACCTTTCCAGACTCAGGGTCCTCCTCTGCTGCTGGGAGCTGCAGGGCTGGATGGTGATGTTGGCAGGTTGGATTTACTCCAGGGGTTTCCTCTGTAGGACCAGGGGGTATCTGTGTGACCCCTGTGCAAACCTTCAGAGCAAATGAACAGGGGAATCACATCCCAAAGTCCATGGATCATGGGGGGCATCCCTGCACCCACTGGAGTGCGAGCATGAGCCCCCAGATGAGACCTGGGGACACCAGAGGTGAATTTTGCACATCTCTGAAAACCCTCAGAGCTTTTTCCCTGAAGGCTGGTTGCACAGAGTGACTTCTCAGTGAGAGGGAAACTGAGGCACAAAGGGGCTGAGGTGCTTTTTGAAGGTCATTCACAGGCTGAGCCATTGCCTCTGCCCTGTTAGCTCCATGCCATCCGTGGTCTGTGTGGGCAAAAGGGCTTCTGCCAGCTGAGGTTTTGTCTCATATTGAGGCATTTTTGTCTTCCCAGCCTCCAGAGGAGCAGAATTCCTCTAACACAGGCTCCTGCAGTCACTGCTGCTCCTCTGCAATAAGAACCGGAGTTACAGGAATCCACAGCTCACCAGGAACAGTGAAGGAAGAAGAATAATTTGCTCCCCACACTCCACCTTGGCTAATTGTTGAACTCCCAGTTTAACACTCCTATTATTTCTCCATCCCAGGCTTGTGCTGATCCCTTGGGGTAGGTCAGTTGACTTCTCCAGTGGAAACCTAACACAAGAGAGAAATTAAAGGGGTTTTTTGTTCCTGTCTCAGTCACCTGTCGTGTTCTGTGCTTTCAGGATTCATCTAAGGGAAGGGGGGAACCCCTGAGCAGAGGTTCTGAGTGAGGTGTGAGCAAACCCTCACCCTGTTTTGGGGCTGAACTTGTTACCCCTAATTAGGAGTGGCAAGAGCTCCCTGTGGCAAGTGTGATAATGAGACAAATCAAGGATTAATCACTTAAATCCCCTCACACAGGCCAGCCCAGGGGGAGCCAAGCCTTGGGCAGAGAGACTGGGAGGATGTGGATTTGAGCCAGAGGCAGGTTTGTTCCTGGGAATTTGGTAACTCTCAGGCACCAAAGGGTTTGTGTTACAGCACAAGGACATTTTTCTCACACATACAACTTTCAGATCTCTTTCTCCACAGCAGGTCTTTGATCCAAGTCCAAGATATTGATAGGAAATTAGAGTTGGCTCCCTTCTGTCACTTTGGAGTTTGGATAGGCTGGGGAATGCTGCCAGTTTAGGGGGTGTCCCTGCAGAGGGAATGAGGCATTTCATGTTACACCCAAGAGAAAGGGAAGGATAGGCTGAATCAAGGCTGCTTTTAGGGTAGAAAAACCCAATCTCCTCCAAAGCTTCTGGGAGGACAGGGAGGTGACAGGGAGGGGGAGATGACAGCAGGGTTGTGACAAAGGGGATGCTCCAAGCTGCTGTTCTGTTTTCATGGTCCAATGCTCCAGATGTTAACTGAGCTGTGCCCAGGGCTCAAACACCAGGGGCCATTGCCACCCTGAGGATTCCATACACGCTGAAAAACAGGACAAAAGAGTTTGTGGGGGACTCTGTTTTGTAGCTGTGGCATTCAGAAAATGATAAAAATATGATGTTTGCTGGGGTGAGCAAATCCAGCAGCCCAGTGTGGAACTGCAGCAGACTCTGGGACTACTGGGTTTGGGCCACCCTCAGCAATCTCCACAGAGGTCTCACAGGAGAGGAAAAAAAGCTCAGAAATGAGATCTTTAGAGTCATTACTTGTTTTCCTTTATTGATTTGGGGAGGCTGGAGCAGGAGGAAAGGTAAATTCATCGACATGCCCTGAGCCCTGCAGAGCACCCCTCCACCAGGGCAGCCCACTGCTTTCCCCTCTCTTTTTCAAAAGAAGAAGGAAAATTGTTGCTGTTCCAGGCACGAGAGCTGTTGGCTTCAACCTGACAGAGTGTCTGTGTGTGCTCCCTCTCCCCGTAAAACCCTCATTAACATAAATAGGAGCAGGAAGGAGACCACAACATGACTAATCCTCCACCCCCACACTGTCTGTGTGTACACTCTCAGCTCCTCCTTCAGCTCATGTGCCCCCACACAATTGTTGGGATAAGTCTTGCTCTCACTCACTGTGTTTATTTTAAATTGAATCTTCTTACTGAAAAGGTTGGAGAGGCGTAATTATGGTCTGGATTTCAGAGCTGCACATGCCTTTGTGGAAGTGGCAGGGAGAAGAATGGCTGAGCAGCTCTAGGAAGCTGCACACATCCTGCCTGGTTTTCCAGGCATCTCACCAGGCAGGCAGAACAGTATTTTGTTTTGTGCCTGACGTTCAGAGGAGAGCTCTGGATCTATTCCTAGCTCAGCTATAGATGAGCACACGACCTTGAGAGTGTCTCTTATCTGATCCTGCTGAATACGGAAGCTGCCTGAGCTTAACTCTTGAGGAGTTCTCTGCCCCTCCAGGTCCCAGAGTTTGTCAGACCAGCTTTGGGCACAGCTTCCATGAGTGCTGACAGGAGGAGAAGTGGGGAGGAAGCTCCTGGCTTCTCTGTGCTGCTGCTCCTAAGGGGTGTTTACAAGGGACCATTCCCACTGGACAAAGTGGACGTGGCCAGGGATGGAAACCACAAGTCCAAGTCTCCCTGGGTGTCTGAGCCCAAGCCATGGCAGCACCCAGTTAGTTCCTCACATGGCTGGGACCACGTTCCTGACTGGAGCCAGTGGGCCAGGAGGGAACTGAATGCTCAGGCTGCAGCTTTAGCAAACCCAGAGCTAAACCCAGGCCTGTAAAACTGGAGGGGGGGTGTGGTGTGGGGAAGAATAATTCCGTTTTTCCAGTTCTCCTTTTCACTCAAACTCTTGGGAGAAGTTTGGTTGGCAGAATCACAGAATAGTTTGGGTTGGAAGGGACCTTAGAGATTCCACCCCCTGCCACGGGCAGGGACACCTTCCACTATCCCAGATTACTCCAAGTCCCATCCAATCTGGCCTTGGACACTTCCAGGGATCCAAGGGCAGCCACAGCTTCTCTGGCCACCCTGTGCCAGGGCCTCCCCACCCTCACAGGGAAGAATTTCTCCCTAATATTTAATCTAAACTCCCCCTCTTTCAGGTTCTCCTATTTCATCTGGGCCCGATTTGCCCAGATGGGGAAATGTGGATTTGCCAGTCAGAAAATCAGCAAAACCAGACATCCCAACACCTAGCAGCAGCCACTGCTGTCTCCAGAGGACTTTGGGGTCTGGGAATGTCTCCTGGCCTCCGTGGCCCCTTGAGTTAAGATTGGAGGTGTAAGTAACCAGAGCTTTGCTAAAAGCCAGAGCCTGTCTGTTCCTGCCCCAGAGCACTCAGATAACCAAGGTGAGGTCACCCTCCCCTGCAGCACCCTGGCAGAGCCTCTCCCCTGCTCCAGCAAGAGCTGTCCCTCTTTCCTCACTCCCTTTTCCTCTCAAAACCAATCATTTTCTCTTTTTTTTCTTCTAGGTGTTCATCCAAGGCTGGTTTGGTGCTTGAGCAGGAGCCCACACCTCAGCTGCCCTCCAGGGAGCTCTGTTAAACACCTCGTGACCCCTGGTCAAACCTTGAGGGTTCTCATCTCCATCCCTGGTCCTTTCCAGCCCACCTCTATGCCTTTGGACTCCCAGAGAGGATGTCTGTGCCCCAAATCCAAATAGAAGAGGCTCTGGACAGCATGGATGCTGGCTCTGGGGGGGTTCCTCCTCCAGATGATCACCTGAGGACCCTCAAGGCATTGACAGAGAAGCTGAGACTGGAGACCAGGCGCCCTTCCTACTTGGAATGGAAGGCAAAGCTGGAGGAGCAGGCCTGGAAGAGCCCCCAGCCTGAGGGAGACAGGGAGGACGAGGCCACCAAGGCCAAAAAGACCCCAGGGGAGACTGTCCCCATGAGGAAGGTGCAGCTGCACCTCAACGGGAGCCCTGCCCAGGACAAGGGGACTGTCACCTCAGGGAGGATAGGTGGCTTTGAGAGCATCGACGAAGCTTTGACGTGGCTCAGGAAGGAGCTGGTGAGTGATTGCCTGTCCCTCTTAGCACAAATTTTCAAGAGGGATAAAAGTGAGAGAGTGAGGAAACTCCTTGTTCCTACCTGCCTTCAGCCCCAGGTGGAAAGGCAACAATCAGTCCTTGCATTTTCCATCATTCATTGCATTTTCCACACCTGGCTCTTCCAGGTCCATCCTCTTTTGCCTTTTTCTTGATTCAAACCCAGTCCAAATTTCATCCCCCCATCCCAGCCTTGGGCCCTGTCTCACACATCTGTTTGTTTCTGGTGGTTATGTGCTGGACATTTCACAGAAAAGGGGGGGACGAAAATGCTTTGTGTTTTCTAGGAACCTGTGGTAGGAAAATCCAGAGAGCCAGGGCACAGGGCTGGAATTCACCTTTTCTCACTTTGCTATCATGGTATTTGGCACAAATTTATCCTGGGCCTGACCCAGCTCCCAGCTGAGCTCAGGAGTCAGCACATCCTGGGGATAATTCCCAGGGGGATGCACCAATCCTGACAGAGCTCAAGAAATGTTTGGAAAATGCTCTCAGGCACGTAGGGAGATTTTGGGGTTCTCCTGTGTAGGGCCAGGAGTTGAACTTGCTGGTCCTTATGGGTCCCTTCCAGCTCAGGGTATTCTGTGATTCTCTGGAGGTCAATGGGATGGGTTTGTCCCTGTCAGGGCAGCTGAAGTCAGAGCTGGAGACTGAGCTCAGGTACTCTTCACAAGAGTAGAAGCAATCAGACACCAAAAGCACACTTCCCTTCTCCTCACTGGCATGAAAAGTCTTTATTATTTGGCCCAAATCACTGGAAGTGACTCATGGCACGTGGCTTTGTTTCTGTTGCCCAGTTGGAGTTTTGCCTGTGAGTCCCAGCAGGAATATTTGCAGCAGGGGCTGGGACGTCACTTGTGGCCAATACTTATGAAAATGTTCCTGTGCAGGCACTTTGTTTTTGAGAAGCACTGAAATCTTTGAGGAAGGCTTCTGACAAAAATGAGCAACAGTTTTAAAGATTTCTTTGTGACTTTTGCTTCAGATAAGGTTGATTAGTCAACTTTCTGTTGCTGCATTCACCCAAGTCCACTGTCCCCATAGGATTTATTTACAGAAGTGGTTCTGGATATTGCACTTTGGTGACTTTGTTTCTCAGGATTGTGGCTTTCAGGCTTTCAGGAATTAGGAATAGCTTTGAGACAATCCCTTACAACCCCTCAGTGCTCTGGAGAACCTCAGCTCCAGATCTGTGAATCTGGGTGTAATCTTAAATTCACACTTGATGGAAACCCCAAATTTCAAGATGATCAAAGAGAGTAAGAAGCAGATTTTCCTTCCGAGAACCCTGGATTTTAAAAGATTTGGGATTTTCTTTCAATCTCTGCCCATGATGGAAGTACAAATTGTCTCAGAGTCTGATTCTACCTCTTAGACTGGGGTGTGGTATCTAAACCACCATCTGTCAAAAACTGAAAGTTTAAATTAAAGACGAGAAAAGGCCAAGCAAACCCTAATTGTTCCTCACTTTCCATTTCCCAGCCACTTAATTATACTGGTCTTTGCTGGATCTGGATGTGACTGGTAATTTAGAACAATTTCCCCAAAAGAGAGAGCAATTTTTTGACTGACCACAGGGTGAAATAGCTGTGCTGCAGGCACGAGTGTGGGTAAGAGCTGCCAGCAGACAGAGGGAGCACAGCCAGGCCATCCCATCACATGGTGCTGGAACCAAAAGGTGCATTTCACATTATATTTCAAGGGTGAAATGCAGTTTCTTGTCAAATAAAGGAACAAGCTTCCAAACATCCCAACACAGACAAGATTTTTCCTCATGTTGTGGTAGCAAAGCCATCAGGAAGGCTCCACAGCAGGATGAAGCCTAGAAAACAACCAAATCCTGGGGTGATCCCAGTGTGGGCATCAGGGAAGGGGAATTCTGCCCCTCTGCCCCTCTCAGGTGAGACCCTACCTGCAGAGCTGCCTCCAGATCTGGGGCCCAGCACAGGAAGGACCTGGAGCTGCTGGAGAGAGTCCAGAGCAGGCACCAGGATGATCAGAGGGATGGAGCAGCTCTGCTGTGAGGAAAGGCTGGGAGAACTGGGATTGTTCAGCCTGGAGAAGGCTTTGGGATGATCTAATTGTGGTCTTTCAGTTCCTGAAGGAGCCTACAAGAAAGATGGAGAGGGACTTTGGACAAGGACGTGGAGGGACAGGACACAGGGAATGGTTTCCTTCTGCCAGAGGGCAGGGATGGATGGGATATTGGGAAGGAATTCTTGGCTGTGAGGGTGCTGAGGGTACCCAGAGAAGCTGTGGCTGCCCCTGGATCCCTGGAAGTGTCCAAGGCCAGGTTGGATGGGACTTGGAGTGACCTGGAATAGTGGAAGGTGTCCCTGCCCATGGAAGGGTGGAACAAGATGAGCTTTAAGATCCTTCCAACCCAAACCATTCCATGATTCTGTGATTCCACTTTGTGGTTATTTAGGGTCTGTAGGATTCACCTAGCCAATGAAGGGGCAAAAGCTGGTGAATGTGGAGATTCTTTCCATGCAGGAGGGAAGCAGCAGCCCTGTCCTCAGGGAGTGAAATGCAGAGTGTGCAGCTCCATCACCCCCAACCCTCAGCACAGCTCCCAGCGTGTTCAGGCTGGATTGTTTCAACAGCATCACCCTGGAATGGTTCTGGCTTGTCCCAGGGAGCGTCCTGCCAAGCACTTGGAGCTGCAGGAGTTTGCACATGCTGGGGACTGTTCCCATCAGGCAACTGGTACAGGACCACCCAGTTTTGGATTTAACTCTATCCCAGCCAAAAGCAGCAGAGGCAGGAGAGTAAATTTGGTGCTATCATAGAAGGGTTTAAGTTAGGAAAGCCCTCTAAGATCATCAAGTCCAACCACTCCCCAGCACTGCCAAGGCCAGCACTAAACCATGTCTCCAAGCCACATCCACACAGCTTTCAAATCCCTCCAGGGATGGGGATTCCTCCCAGCCAGGGCTGGACAATCCTTCTGCTGAAGAAATTTTTTTCCTAATGTCCAATTTCAACCTCTCTTGGTGCAACTTGAGGCCATTTCCTCTTGTCCTATCTCTTGTCACTCCCAATCCACACAAAAGTCATCATCTGACACTGCAAGGAATTTTCCTCTCTGTCTCCAGTGTCTGCTCTGATTTGACTTCAGCCAGGTTCAGGCTGCTCAGGTTGAGAAGTGAAGCAAAAGACAAACCCAAGGTTTTGTTGTCCATCTGCTTTTCTGGGCCTGTCACCTCACGTGACCTGTCCCAGACCCTGCTTTTGTAGGACTGACAGAAGCCCACGGAGGCTCAGCCAGCCACGTCAGCTGGGCCCTGCTGAGAACCCAGCCCCGAGAAGCTGATTTATTCAGACATGCAAACTGCTCTTGTTTTTGTGCTGAGAGGCTCTGTGGAGGTGTAGGAGCAAATTGCAGCTCTCAGCGTGGGCTGAGCTGCCCCAGGGCTGGAGCATTTCCCTCCCCAGCTCCTCCTGCCTCTTCCCTGCCCTTGTGTTTGCCTTTGCACTGTCAAGTGTGGTAGCTCCTCATCTGTGCTGAGAGCAGAACCATCACCAGCCCAGGAATGGTGACAGACTGGAGGGCTCACACTTTGCTCTTTGTTTTTGAAATTTGCCAGGTTTTACAAGTTATAAAATAAAGCACTCCAAGTCTTCTCCCTCCTAAGTATGGTTAAAGTAGAGCCCTGTGAACAGAGACATCTTAGAACAGTTCTGACTTTGTCCTTTTGGGAAAAATGGGGTTTCAATCTCAAATTCACCAGTTTGGCACTGAGGGGTGTGAGCCAGAATGCAGGAAAGACTTGAAAAAGAACACAAATTTCTGATGGGCCCTCCTGGGAAATCGTAAAACACCTCTGTCCTGTTGGTCAGATTTTTAAAAATTAAATATTAAGCACTTTTATTTCCATTTGGGATGCTCATATTGGCTGAACAAGTGATTGAGTGAATTTAAACAACAATACAGAACCAAATTTCCTCATGATGAGGGTGGAGAGGCCCTGGCACAGGGTGCCCAGAGAACCTGTGGATTCCCTATCCCTGGCAGTGTCCAAGGCCAGGTTGGACAGGGCTTGGAGCAACCTGGGGTAGTGGAAGGTGTCCCTGCCCATGGCAGGGGGTGGAACGGGGTGAACTTTAGGGTCCATTCTAACCCAAACCATTCTGTGACTCTGTGACCTCTACTGTTAAATTGCTGAAATTAGGGAAGAGTTTAGGATTTACTATGAAACAGGACCATCCCCAAGGGTCAGTTTGGGTGCAGCCACTCTGTTTTGGGGAGAGAGGGAGCCAACACAGCCTAAACAACACCAAGGAAGGGTGAGATTTGGGACTCATGACATGGTCCAGCTGGCAAAGCTCTCCTGGTGGTGGTGGAGAACTCCCAGGCACTCCAGAAGGAACTGGGATAACTCATCTGGAGCTGTGGGTTGCACCACAAGGGTGTGAGCACCTAAAATTAGCCATGACAGGGTGGCATCTGAGCACCTGTGAAGAAGCCCCAAACCAAAACACAGACAACCTGCACTTATCTGAAGGGTTTGGCAAGGATCTGACAAGTGGCCTGTGCTTCTTTGTGCTTGCACTCAGGAAAGTGCCAATTCACATTTGAGTTTCTTTTGATCTTTTGGAAATAAAAAGGGCTGGCTCTGTGGGAGCAGTTTCCTCTCCACAAACCATCTCCCTGAGCTTCATGGACCAGGCTGGGGCTTCATCCATGGGACTCTTCTCTTTTGGGAAGAGAGGGAAATCTCAAAGAGCTCCTCATCTCCATGCCTTGAGGTGCTGCCTGCTGAAAATCCCCCAAAATCAATGCAGAGAAAAGATGGACTGCTGGAAATGGGAAAATTACTGGTTTTCCTGTCTGTTGAAGACAAAATTGAAGGCAATTGCTTGTAGCTATTAGGGCTGAGCCACCTAGACTGGAAATCAAGGAAGAATACATCCAAAGCTTTCTTTCCCTCACCCCTGTTAAACATTACTGGGAGACTCTGAGGCTCAATCCAAGCAGAAAATCCTCCCTAGGTTCATCAGATCTGGTGGTGCAGCTTTGCATTTAAACCCAGCAGTTGCTTCAATGCCAGGAAGGACCTGAGTTTGGTTCCCCTTTCAGCCTGGGAAGTTCAACCTGGAATCTTCTCCATTCCAACACTCTCCAGCCATGCTGGGGCTGGGTGTGCAGAGAGAGGCAGAATGTGTTAAATTGTTTGTTTTCATGAGCAAGACACACCTAAGGCTCCTCCTGCCCTGGCCATGAGAGGATCAAAGGAAATCAAAAGCCTGCCTTCTGCTGGGTGCTCCCCACGGGTTTCTCCAGGATGCTGCATCCATGTGTGGGATCCTGCTGCTGCCTCACATGGATAAACTGGAGTGTGGAGTTACCTCGTGGTGACCAGCCCTGTGGGTGAACCCTGCAAACCAAAAACCCCATGGTTTCCTGTGATGTGGCCCCTGTAATCCCATTATTCATTCCCAGGCAGCTTTGTGGAGCTCTGCTGGCCTGACAACGCTGCTTTTAAAGGGACATCACTCATCCTTTCCAATGATTGTTTGGTCCTCAGCATGGGACAGGGAGGAATGGTTTTAGTATTTGTGCAGAGCCTCTGGGAAAGGGAAGGAGAACGAGGATTTCTGCATTCTGGCTGAAATTCCTCTAAATATTCTGGGAGGGTTTGAACAGAGCAGTGCTTAATGGGGCAACTCCATGGATGCAGGACAAGGGGTTTGCATCTCAAGCCAAGCCCCAGGGCTGAGTGGGGGGAGTGAGAGTCCGTGCCCTGCAGAGTGGCTCGACTTTCGTGCTCCACCCTCTGCCCAGCTGTCACCCCACAGAGCTGCCTCCACAGGACCTGTCACCAGGCAAGGAACTCCCAAGCCCTTGGGAAGACAAGGCAGCCTTCCAAGGAGCTCAGGCAGTGACAGTCCTCACCCCATCTTCCATCTCCTCCTTGTGCACATCATCCTCTCATAGAAACATGGAATTCCTAAGGCTGGAAAAACCCTAGAAGATCATTGAGTCCAGCTCTTAACCCAGTGCTGCCAAGGCCACCACTAAACCATGTCCCCAAGTGCCACATCCCCATGGTTTTAGTCAAACACTGCCAGGCTTTGTTCTTTATCTTTATTTTCTAGAGGGATTTGCCTTCCAGCTTGTGTGAAATCAAACGGATTCCTCAAAAGAGGGAAAACAAGAACCAGTCAAAAAATGTAAAGCTGGTTTGCAAGAGAAAAAAAGCACCTATAACTCACAGCTCTCTGCACAATGGCCTCATAATTCTCTTTTAAATGCTTTTGGGGGTTGTTTCCCTTTTTTTGGCAGCAGAGGCTTTTTTAATCCCACATTCTTCCAAATATTCAATGAAAGCCTTTGTTGGCATTTCTTAGGTAACTTGATACACCAAGAAGAAAGAATGACCCAGGGTCACTTCAATAACACCTGTGATCGCCTCCTGATAAAATGTCAGTATTTGTTGTGAGACAGGGCAAAATATCAACAGAATTTTTTTTTTTTAATTGTAACTCAGGTGGAAGAATAAAAACTGCCAAGTGGCATTGCTCTGCTGGGAGCACAGGTTCTGAGGTCTGAGAGGAAATAGTGGGTTTTTTTGATAAAGGCAAATGACCACAACCCTGCCAACAATGTGAGAGAGATTTCCTGAGAGAGAGACAAAGAGAGATTCACTCAGAGATTGGTACAAAGGTGACTTAATCCTCTCCAGACAGCCAAGCTGGAGTCTTATTGCTGGCTGGGAGCATCAGGCAAGGTCATCCAGGTTACCTCTGTATTGTCAGAGAATCATAGAATGGTTTGGGTTTGAAGAGATTTGGATATTAGAAAATAATTCTGCCCTGTGAGGGTGGTGAGGCCCTGGCACAGGTTCCCATCCCTGGAAGTGTCCAAGGACAGGTTGGACAGGGCTTGGAGCAACCTGGGAGAGTGGAAGGTGTCCTTGCCCATGGCAGGGGGTGGGACTGGATGATCTTGAAGGTCTCTTCCAACCCAAACCATTCTGGAATTCTCTGATTGCCTGGAGGAGGAGGGATTATGACACAAGCTAAAGCAACCCCGAGGCTGCTTTGGTTCACACCTTCATTGCAGCAGCCCTTGGAAAGGGGTCATGGAAAGGTCTCATGTAGAAATATCAGAGTCTCTGTGGGGGTCTCTGAAGGGGAACTTTCCTTCCTCCTTTCCTTTCTGCATCTTCATGCACAAGCCACCAGGCCAGGAATAATTTACTCCCTTCCCCCTGAGCTACATCTGTACCCACAAATTGAGCAACTCATTTTCAGGCCTGGAGGGAAACTGATATGGTCTGATCACATCCATGCTGCTAAAATCCAGGAAAGGGAAATTTACCCCGAAACATAGAATCACAGAGTCCTAGAACTGGCTGAGTTGGAAGGGACCTTGGAGATCATCCTGTTCCAGCCCCTCCTGGTGAGCCTGTTTGGCTTCTTTCCCACCTTCTTTTCTTTGTAGCTTTTGTGGTTTTGTTGCTTTTCTGTGAGGAGGGAAGTGGTGTGGGAAGCAGGAATTGTCTTTATCTGCTTTTCCAGCCCTGCCTGCTCCTGTTTGCCAGGTTGATTCCCACACCAAGTGTTCACTCCTTCCTTCTCTACCCACAGCATCCTGTGGCAATGAATTTTCTTAATTATGAGTTAGATTTTTTTTTTTTTTTAATAAAAGACCTCTTTCCATTCATTACTTCTGAATCTTCCACCTTCCCAAGCCAAGTGCCAGGGGAGAAAAAAAACCCTCCAAAACACTTAGATCATTAGCTTGGAGGTTGTAGTTCTCTGTCCTGTGGGAAACCATGGAGGTCCCATCTTGAGAGCCACTTTAAATCACTGAGATAAAATAAGCCACAGGGGAGATGGAGTCTGTCATGGACCAGCTCTGATTTATGCAGGCTGGAAACCCAGGCTGAGTATTTGGGGATCAGTTATTTGGTGTTCTTTTAATTGGTCCTTTCCACCTCTAATTGCTCTGTCTCCCTGTGGCTGCTGCCTTATGAGCAAAATTAATTTGGGCTTTGTTTAATGTTGAGATGGAGGCTCTGAAGCCTGACAGATACCCAAGCCAACAGCCTTGGCACGGCTTTAATTCCACTTTTCTGGTGCTCCTGAAAACGTGAGCAGGCACAGAGTTTCTTGATTGTTAAAAATTCCCCATCCTGAGCTGGTTTTTTTTTGGGATGCATTGCTGGCTTGGAAGATCTGTCTCCCTCACAGATCGAGCACCTCTAGATGACTTCACAGAATCAGCTAGGTTAGAAAAGACCTTTGAGACTGAGTCCAACCGAAGACCTGACACCACCTTGTCAACCAGACCATGACACATTCAGCCTTTTTCTTAAACACCTCCAGGGATGGTGACTCTATCACCTCCCTGGGCAGCCCATTCCATGTCAAATCTCACTCTTTCTGTGAAGAACTTTTTCCTAATGTCCAGCCTAAACTTCCTCTGGAGCAGCTTAAGGCTGTGTCCCCTCATCCTGTTGCTTGTTCCCTAGGAGCAGAACCCAACCCCCACCTGGCTGCACCCTACTGTCAGGGGGTTGTGCATAATGATGAGGTCTCCCCTGACCCTCCCTTTCTCCAGGCTGAGCCCCTGCATTTCCCTCAGCCCCTCCTTATAGGAGCTTGTGCTCCAGACCCTTCCCCAGCCTTCTCGCCCTTCCCTGGACGCATTCAAGCACCTCAACATCCTTCCATTCCCCACATTCCAATGCAGCCTCGAGCAGGGAGGCAGCAAATCTGCCACTAAAATCCCTCTCCCCTCCCTGTTCCAGGCAGAAATGCGCCTGCAGGACCAGCAGCTGGCCAGGCAGCTGATGCGGCTGCGCAGCGACATCAACAAGCTGAAGATCGAGCAGACGTGCCACCTGCACCAGCGCATGCTCAACGATGCCACCTACGAGCTGGAGGAGAGGGACGAGCTCGCCGACCTCTTCTGTGACTTCCCCCTCGTGAGCTCCTTCAGCCTCTCCACGCCCCTCAAGCTCATCGGGGTCACCAAGATGAACATCAACTCCCGCCGGTTCTCGCTGTGCTGAACGGGGGGGAAAGGAGAGGGAAGGATGGGGGAGAAGGAGGGAGAGTGGCTCTCTCTGCCTCATGGCTGAGGGTGAGGAGAGGCCAACGAGGAGCAGAGGCAACGGGAGCAAACAGGGAACCCGCAGTTGGTCTTGGTGGCAGCGTGGAGGTTGGCACTGGAACGGCCCAGGGATGCTCGTGGGGAAGGCAGGACCTGCGTGGAAGAAGCTTGGAGAGCATCCAGACCCAACACACGCAGTCAGCTCCTTTGCCAAGTCCCTTCTCCTCCTCTTCCTCTCACAGGACGCAGCTTGGTGTGGGTGGTTGTGCTCAAAAATCAAAGGAGGGGTCAAAAATCAGCCACAAAGCAAAATCCCTCTTCCCTTCCCCTTCCCCTCCTCCCAGGCTGCAGCAATGTCGCTCTCCTCCATGGATGTCCCCTTGGGCACCAACCCTCAGCCTCTGCTGCTCCAAGTGAGGGATCCATGGGGCTGTTTCAGGTGGGAAGTTGATTTCCAGTGGGAAAGAGCCCTCCCAGCAAGCAAAGGACTGTGGGTCAAATGGTACAAGCCCCAGGAAGTGGTGAGAAGATGTGTTTGTTGGATTGCTCCACAGAGCCCTGGGCACTACAGCTTCATTTTGCCTGTGGTATAGATTATGGACTCACCATGGGCACATTCAGAGATTCCAGCTGCCCAGAAGTCTCCTGTGTGCCCTGGAAGTCATACCCAGAGCAATGCACATTTCTGGCCCTGTTGGATCCTGTTGTCAGCCACAAGACACCCTGTGGTTCACCCTGCAAACAAGGAAAGGTTGTACCCAAGATGTTTCCTGTCAGGGAAATCCTCAGGCTGACACCCCCCAAGAGCAGCACCAGCAAACCCTGGATCCTCTGTAGCAACACACATCCATCACAGAGAGGGGCTTCAGGAGGAGAAAGGGGACTTTTGGGTAATGAACTCAAAATGGGACTTAAAATTAAAGGGATAAATTGCTGTGATGAGCTTTGGACCTGCAGCAACACAGGGAGTTCCCTCCCTGCCCAGCAGAATGTGAGATGGATGCTGTATTTTCTTGCCTTTCAGTGCACACGGCTGCCTGTACCTGGCACAGGGGGCAGAGACCTCTGGTGCTGCCCAGCAAGGGACTCCAGAGGTCTTGCCATGGCAATTTTGGGACAGCAGGCACCCAGGACAGTGCAGATCAAGCGTGGATGCCTTCAGGCTCTCCCTCCTGTGCCCGCACCACTCCTGACCCTGTCAGAGTGGAACGATCCTGCTCACGGTGTCCATACCCACGGCAGGAGGGTTGGAATCAGATGATCTTTATGGTCCTGTCCAACCCAAACCATTCTAGGATCTCAGCCCAACTCTGCTCCTCCCCACGTGCCCGAGCAGGAGCAGCTCTCGGCTGAGCAGACCCGGCTGTGTCCACGGCACCAGCCCAGGGCCTGGGAAGGAGCAGGAGGAGCAATCCCACTGCTCTGGAAGCTGTGGCTGTGTCGATGTGCCTGTAGCTGTCTGTGAGCTCTGTGTGTGTGTGTGTCAGTCGCTGTGTGTGTGCATCTGAGCCCGCAGGATGCCTCTCCCGGGAGGCTCCGGGCTGGGTTCGCGCCTTTGTTCCGAAACGTGACGGGAACCGGGATCCGGCCAGACTCCGACGTGCCTGGGAGGATGCAAGGAGGCTTCCACACCTGGGGTTCCACGAGGAGCTTTAGGTTGGTGCAGAGAAGACAAATAATTCATGTGCCTCCACAGGTCTACACAGTAGGGATGAATTAAGGGGTTCACAGATAATGTGGGGATGGAGGCTCTGAGCTGAGATCAGTCCTCCATCCCCACAACCCCTGGGTGATGCCTCCCCATCCACTCCAAAGCTCCCCGAGTATCTTTTCTTTCTGCCAAGGAAGGAGGAATTTTAGGCACCAGAGCTTTATCTATCCCATCAGCACCATGCCTGGGTGCTGAATCCTGTGCCCCCCAGGTGAGGAAAGTTTTTTTTGGGTTGTGACCAGACTGTCACTTGGCCTCTGGACAAGACAACCAGCCACAGTGCCATTCAGTTTACTAGGAACAGCCTTACTTCCCCATGGACATCTTGGAAAAAAAACAAACCCCACCTCATTAAAATTCTTCTTTGTTTACTTTTTTCATAAAAATAAATCAGTTTGTGTCCCACATGTTGATTTTCAGAGGCGTTTTCAATCAGAAGATAGAAATGATGGCTTTTCCATGAAAATAATGCCTTGGAAAGGGGGATTGGTTCTCTCTAGGGTCAACTGGAGTCGAGTACAGGGTAGGCCTGCCTTTGGGCTCTTGCCTGGTAGCCAAAAGCAGGGGTTAATTCAAGCACAGTCTTCATGGGTTGTTACACGTGGCATTAGAAAATCAGACGTCTGGGTTCCAGACACGAATTTTCTGCATTAAGGGGGAAGAGGGATGGGTATAACTGCCAGCTGTTTGTCGAAATGCACAATTTTATAATTATAAAACCATTGTCTGTATTGATTTCTGCCTCTGGTCTCTCACTGTGTTGGGGAAGCACCGGGATGTTCTAGGATTACAGGTGGGCCAGGTGTTTTCCTGGCAGGTTTTTGTATCCATTCACACCCATCAGCTCCACCTGGCAGTCCAAGAGAGATGGGAGGAAAATAAGATGGGAGGAGCACGTATGGTGTGTTTGGAGAAAAACATATGGGAAATAAAGAAAAAAAAATGTTGTATCTTAGCCACTGAGTGAAAAGTGGGTCCAGTCACTTAAAAGATATCTGGTTAGGGAGGAAAAATAAATAGGAATAGGTCTGATTCTTGCTGAATTTTGTTTAAAATAAAAAGTCACCCAAATGTTGGGTCAGATTCGAGAAACATGAGGACAGGTCATCGCTCCCACCACAAAATTCCCAGACAGGAGCCTGCAGGTCTCAGCTGTCCACAATGGGATGATTCAAACCCTCAAGTGCTGGTTCCTCTCCTGTGGCTTAGAGCCACATTCCCTTTCCCAGATGCCTGGAGAGAAAAGCTGGTGGAAATCAAGGTTGGTCCTGCTGAAGTCCATCCAAAAAATGTTTCTTTGTGGACCAACAAATCAAAGCTGCATCTCCATCTGGAGCACCAGTGGCTGCTGCTCCATCTCTTGGAAGCAGGAATCTTCTGGGCACTGATTCCAGTGCTGTCCTCAGCCACCCAGCAGTGAGACATGTTGCTCATGAAATGGAAAAGCCAGTTTGAGACTAATCTTTGGGAATAATTAACTGCATTTTTAGTTTAGGTGGCCAGGCTGGAGGACCATGGATTTCTCCAGGCTAACTGGAAGATAAAATTTCAGATTTTTGCACAAAATCTCAGTGCAAATTTTTGATTTCAGATTTTTGCACAAAAGCTCAGTGCAAATTTTAAAGGGGGGAATCAGTCTAGCATTTTAATTGAATAAATTTTGCTTTTTACTCACAACTTAAATATGTCACTTAAAATTCTTTGCTTAGGAGGAAATTGCTGCCTGTGAGGGTGGTGAGGCCCTGGCACAGGGTACCCAGAGAAGCTGTGGCTGTCTCTGGATCCCTGGAAGTGTCCAAGGCCAGGCTGGACAGGGCTTGGAGCAACCTGGGACAGTGGAAGGTGTCCCTGCCCATGGCTGGGTGTTGGAACTGGATGAACTTTAAGATCCCTTCCAACCCAAACCATTCTGGGATTCTGTAAAAATAGTTCCAAAAATTTTTAATTACAGCTGAGACATGAACACTTCATTTTCATTCAAACATTGTTTTGCTGTTAACAGTTAAAAATTTTTCCTTGATGGAGCCTTAATAAAACTTTTACACTTTCTCTTTTTCAGCTAGACCCAATCCCTGAAGTTTTAGTCAGTCCAAAGCTCTACATTTCTTATTGAAAAAAAAAAATCAGTTAAAATTAATTGGCCTGGGTTTCTTTTTTCTTTTTACTTCCTTTGGGTCAATTAAGAGGAAGCACAAAGCAATTTTACACATTTTACTCCACGATCAGCTGGCTGCCATGACCTAGTAATGGACAAGACTTTCTCCTCTGTCACAGCCCCAAAGCAGAAATGATGAAAAGGGTCATTGTTCCCAGGAAAAGTGTCTCATTCCTCACTCTTTTGGCACGGGAAGTGCTATCCCATAATCAGAATGATTCGAGGTCTCCCACAATCACCCCTATAAAACCTTAATTAAATTCAGTGGAGACTGTCAGAGAGAGCCACATTGGGTCTCCTTGCACCAGGAAAGCCAAGGAATGACACATTTTAGGACTTAAAGACTGAATTTTCAGATTTACTCTGCTACTCATGGTTTCAACTATCACAGTTTAACCTTTTTTTATAGACTTAGATGATATAGATATGGATATATATGGGAAAAAAATCCCAGCTGGAGTATTCCCAGCACCTCGTGGGTTTATTTCACAGCCTGACGCTGTCAGCTGAGTGGGTTTTCCTTCAGATCAAGGCAGACAGGAGGAGGGGGAAGGAAAAAACAAGGGATTGCAAGGAGGAGGTGGCAGGATCCACACCAGAACCAGAGCCAGGCTCTCTTCCCCCGCTGCTGCACGTTTTACAACCAAGTGTTGTGTCTGAGGAGATGCACACGTGGGAGTGAGACATCCCAAAATCCCGGCAGGAACCACCCCTCTGTCATCACTTATAAACAGATGCTGGCCAGAGGAGCCACGCAGCAGCTCTGAGGAGGAGCAGCACCCACAGATGTGGAAACCACTCTAAAAATCCTCACTCATCTCCGTGTGGCCTGGGAAATTTGGGAAGCTGAGGGCAGCACTTCCCTCCCCTCCCCAGGCTCAGGACACTCCTGAGTCCTGGATGGTCACACTCACTCCTGGGAGCCCCAGGTTCCAGTGGCTGGGAAGTTAAGGTGAAATGTAAATGTGGAATTTAAGGTAAGCAGCAACTGAATTTGGGCAAAACTCCTGATTTCAGGCTTTCATCCTTCATCTTTTCAATCTACTTTATGAAGGAGGATCAAGAAAAAGGATCACTTCCATTCACCCCTCATTCAGAGCAGCCAAGATCTGGACTGGCCCCATGCTTGCAAAAGGTGGACATTGCAGAGTCCTTGTGGTCAGATAAACCATTTTGGTCACTGTTGCCCTCAACACCTAAAAGTGCTTTAAAATCCTCTGGGCAGCCACTCAGAGGGGTCTGCAGTGCCAAAGCTGTGGCTGTCCCATCCCTGGCAGTGTCCAAGGCCAGGCTGGACAGGGCTTGGAGCAATCTGGGATGGTGGAAGGTGGAAGCTGGAATGAGATAATCTTTATTTTCCCTTCCAACCCAGTCCATTCTCAGTGAGGAATGCTCAGTGCTTCACCACTGCTCCTTCCCCGACCCCCCCCTCTCCCTTGTGGCTGTCTAAGCTCCCCCCCAGAGGGGGATGAGGGGGAGGAGGGAGCTCATTACACAATGTTTTTGTTCCACTGACAGTTTCCCTCTGCCAGTTGGAACAGGCTGCTCATAAATTTCGGCTTTCTGGAGGGGTTTCAGGAGTTTTGCATTCTTAGATCATTGTCTGCCTTTCCCAGGAACAATGGGGGCAGGAAGGAGCTGCTCCAGAAATGCCATGTGCTACAAGGGGATCTCTCCTGGACAGGGATTGCTCAGGGGGGGCAGAGGGAGTTGCCTTCAGCTGTTTCACCTCCCAGCCCTGGTAGCCAAGGAGGCAGCTCAGTGGCAAGCAGGAATGCTGCTGACAGTGCCCTGTGGAGATCTGCAAAGGTCAGCTCCTTCCTGCCACTCCAGGAGAACGATTGGAGGGATTATCCTGTGATTATAAGGTGGGGAATGAGATATGGGATGGCCCCTGCTGTGGGTGCTCAGCTGGAGATGCAGCTGAGCACATCCTGGACTCCCAGGTGGGAACACCTTGGCAGGGTCAGCACATCCTTCACCACCCTGGAAGCTGCTGGGACTGGGATTTTAGGGGAAATCCTGTCCTGCAGGTGAATTACAACTGAAAGCCCGTTGCAAGGCTTCTAACCAGATCAGAGGGATTGAGTTCTCAATTCTCTCAGACTCATCCTGTGAAAGCAGCAGCTTTTCAGAGTGTGCTGCTCCCTCCCCAGGCTGCCAATTTCAGCCAAAGCTTCAGTGCCTTTGGCATGTGGCTTGCCAAGGGTGGGCTCTGCCTGCTCCACGAGCTTCCTGGCATGGTGTGGGTCCAGCCCAACCAGCAGGTTGAGTTCAGGAGTTGTGGGAGCCAGGGATCATCCCAAACTACCAGGCTGGGTGCTACTACCTCTTTGTGGGCACGAGAGTTTAACCATATCAGCCTGTCTGGGCTGTGCCAGCTGGAATCCTGGGCACAGAAGTGACCCTGGTGCTGTTCAGTTCCTCGGCCAGGACAGAGTGCAAGAATCCTTTCTTGCAGAGAGCAATCACTGAGGACTCAGAGATCTTGCAAAGGGACAATTCCCCAGTGCATTTTTAAGCCAAGGCTGTAGAGGCAAAGTTTTCTTGACTTGTGACACACAAACCTCTCCCCCAGCAGTGGAATCACTCATTGGGATGGGAACAGCAGGAGCTGTGTCTTCACCAGCAGCCATGACCCATCCTCTGGCCTAAGGTCAAGTGCCCAGTCTGATCAAGCCCAAATTATTAACTACAAAACAGCAGCCACACCAAACTACATCTTAGGAATGTCCCCGACCCATGAAAGCTCCCAAACTTTGCCTGGGAGTTGTTGTCCCATCACAGTTGGGACTGTGATGACCACTGAAATCCAGCACCTGGAAATGCTTCTCAGCTTTTTGGTTTGCTCCCAGCCCCAATACAGCTCCAGCAAAGTCCTGAAGAAGTTATTTTCCCTTCCCCCTGTCTCTTCCAAGCCCACTCAGTGCAGACAGAGGACCCCAGCCCTCTGAGACCCCCACAGGGAGGGTTGGCCAGCTCATTCAGAAAGGTGGCTATGAAATCTTAATTATCTCCATTAGCTGCCAGCCTGCTCCGAGTTACAGTCCCAGGGATGCCAGGAGGTTTCCTAGTAACAGCATGCAATCAGCCAAAAAAAAAGAGAATTATTTATCAGAGAGTTCCTTGCCATGCAGGAGGAGAGGATGGCAGGGGAAGGATGTCCCAGGGGCTCTGCAGGGAGGAGCTGCAGTCTCCAGCACCTCTGTGAAGGATGACAGGTTGTGGTGCTCCTGGAAATCCTACCTTTGGGCAAATAAAAGCCACCAAAACATCTTCTTGGGTGGGAAAAACCAGGATGTCACACAAGAGCCAGGCTGAGCCCCTGCCCTGAGCTAAAAGGAACACTTCAAGCCTGGGGCTGGCTGAGCCATATTTATGCCATATATAGCCATATATACCCAGCCATATTTCCTGGGAAAAGCCCTTTTTGGAGTTTTTCACCATTTTCCCATCTCACCTTCAGGACGAGCAAGGGTGGGGACTGATCTTGGTGCAAGCCTCGAGATCTGCCATGTGCCATTGGGTGAGGTGAAATTTGCCTCATTGTTCATGATTTCTTCCCAGTTCTGTCAGGGAAGGAAAGGATTTTGCACCAGGACTTGATTCCTAAGGGATTTCTTCACATCCTCAAAATGCCAGCTTTCCTCCTGGGCCCAGTTCAAAGTTATAGGCACAGAAGAAGAAAGGCTGATTGCTTTGTGTGCTTCCTCTCCCCTGGAATTCCATTTCTGCAGAGCACCTTATGCAGCAGCCTCCAGAGAACTAAACTTGGAGTCTGTGAGTTCTTCTCATGTCCAGAAATTAATTCCCAGAGGACATACTCCATGATTTTCTAGGGTCTAAGGTGGGGCTGACCTCCAGAGCTCTCCAAATCCTCCTTTCTTTTCTTTCTTTTTTTAAGGTGTGTATAAATCTTGGAGACACCTGAGGATGGGCAGAGATCAGACACCAGGAGTTTTTTGTAGATGACAGGCAGCAGCCCCACAATTCCACCACAGAGCTCCATTAGAGCACTCTCATCCAGTCTCTTGGATGTAAATACATTTAATTTCACTAAACAGCCCTTAAAATTTTATTTCCCCAGCTGCTGGTTATTCTCCTTCCCAAACACTGCTGTTATGTGCAGAAGCTTGGAGCAAATCTGGCCTGCAGAAACTGAAGCAAAGGGAATTCAACCTTTGCCATAATCACCCTTTGTGAGGCTGTCCTTCCATCCAACAACCCACACACATTTTCCCTGAAGTGTGCTGTTAAAACACTTGCAACCCCCCTTTTTGTCACTCTCAGCATCCCTGGCCACTCTCTGCTCCAGCTGGTCCTCATCCCTCCAGCTTTCATCCCTAAGTACCCCAGCCTTGCATTTGCACTCTTCTTTCATTTCCCCTCCTTATTTCCATTTCTTGTATGCTCCCTTTTAACAGCTCAGCTTACTAAGAAGTGTCTTAATTAGCCAAGGAGGCTTTGTGCTGAAATTCCTCATTTTCATGAGCAAAGGCAGGGTTTGTTCCCAAGCTCTGAATGAGTTTTTCTTTAAAAATAAATCAGCCAGCTGTCTTGGACACCTTCTCCCCTTCACAACAACCTCAGAGTTCCCCAAAAAGCTGAAGTCAGCCCTCCTAAAATCCAAAGTCCTCAGCCTTGAGCTTCTCAAGCCTCTTTTCAGGTGCAAGTCCAGTTATTTTACAGCTCTGAGAGCCCCACCTGCCACCCCTGACCCCAACTGTCCTCTGCTCCTTCTCTTTTACGAACAGCAGGTCAAACACTCTGGTGGATGTAAACAGGACTGACCAAGGACTCCCTCCCTGTACTCTGCCCTTGTTACATCCAGCCTGGAGCACTGAATCCACCCCTGGAGTCTCAGCATAAGAACATGGAATGGTTGGAGCAGGTCCAGAGGAGGCCACAGAGCTGCTCCAAGGGCTGGAGCCCCTCTGCTCTGGAGCCAGGCTGGGAGAGCTGGGGGTGTTCACCTGGAGAAGAGAAGGATCCAGGGAGAGCTCAGAGCCCCTTCCAGAGCCGAAAGTGGATTAGAAAAAAAGTGTATGAACAACTTTGTACATGGGCAGAGAGTAACAGGACAATGAGAACGGTTTTAAACTAGAAGAAGTCATGTTTAGATTAGATCTTAGGAAGAAATTCTGCAGTGTGAGGGTGGGGAGGCCCTGGCACAGATTGCCCAGAGAAGCTGTGGCTGCTCCTGGATCCTTGGAAGTGTCCAAGGCTGGGTTGGACAGAGCTTGGAGCACTCTGGGATAGTGGAAGATGTCCTTGCCCATGGCAGGGATGAAATGAGGTGAATTTTAAGGTTCCCTCCAACTCAAACCATTCTCTGCTTCTGGATTTATCCTTCCCTGGAGATTTTTTAAAGCCATCTGGACACAACCCAGAGTAACCTGCTCTGGGGGAACCTCAGACCAGGTGACCTCCAGTGTCCCTTCCAACCCTAACCTGACTCTGTGACCTGAGCCAAGCTCTTACCCTTGCCTAAAGCTCAGCTGCAATCCTTCAGCTGCTGCTCGTGGCCTGGGGGATTTCAGATGGGCTCTCTGCACACCCCGGATCTCCCTCTGGGTGTGCCCATCCCGGCCTGTACAGGACACAGGGATGTGCTTTTCCTGGGTATCACCCTGCCTTCCTCCCACCTCGCTCCCACCCTTCATCATCTCACGCCTGGCATCACAGCCCAGAGGAAACCCGGCTTTCATGAGCTCAAGCCTGGCAGATCCAGGAGGTGCCGTCGCGGCTCAGCCCCGCAGCTCCTTTCTTTCCCATCCGATCCCCGTGGAGTCTTTGCTCTGCCTTCCCGGCTTTGTTCCCCTTTCACCGCTCCGCGGCCGCGGGGGTTTGATCACCTGCGGCTCTTTAATCCCGATCTGCAGCTCCCTTCCATCTCCCGGACAGCAAAGAAAGAAAGGTCCCCTTTCAGCTTCTCCCCGTTTTGTCTCCTGGCCCTCAATACCCGCCATGAGCAGCTCTGCCCCATCCCCTTGAGCATCCCCTCGCACAAAGCCCTCTTTGTGCCCGCCTGGGCTCCAGCCAGCCCGGCCTGCAGGCTCGGGCTTATCTTTAGGCAGAGCCAGCTTTACAGCCTTCGGCAGGACCACTCGAACGCTGAGTGGATCGTGCCAGGCCTCTGAGGTCCTCCTGCAGCACTCAAAAAACTCCCTGCCGCAGCCCCCATTGCCAAGAATTGCCCATTTTTCCACGTTTTCACTCAAAGATGCTGAGGGGACGATGCTCCTGCTGCTGTGGTGGTTTGCTCCCCCTTGCTGGCACCAGCCAGAGGATGTTGGGCTGCTTGGCCAGGATTTGGGAAGGCCTGGCCAGCTCAGGATTCCTTGGGGGCTCACCCCGGTCTCCCGGAGTGATTGCCAAGGGGAGCAGGGGGAATGGCAGGAATCTCTGCCAGTATGGGATGTAAAGGTTCAGAGGGAATGGCAGGAATCTCTGCCATTATGGGATGTAAAGGTCCAGGGGGAATGGCAGGAATCTCTGCCAGTATGGGATGTAAAGGGGAGCAGGAGGAATGGCAGGAATCTCTGCCATTATGGGATGTAAAGGTTCAGGGGGAATAGCAGGAATCTCTGCCATTATGGGATGTAAAAGTTCAATTCACCCCGTACCTGGAGGGTTCCATGCCCTGCAGGGGCTGATTCCCTCAGGGAAGGAAATCCTCATGGGTGGATTCAAGGGTTGCTTTTAAAATGGTTTTCCTGTGTGGAGTGGGCTCAGTGAGAGGGATCAGAGAGGGTCTGAGGGGATCCCCTCTAACCTGGCTTTGCTAGGAAAGGAAAATTCCACTCTTCCTATTGATTTATCCTCAGCAGGCTGCACTTCCAGATTTCAGGCAAGGCACAGACTGGATTCCATGCTGGTTTTAGCCAGGATGCTCTGTGAGTCCCAGAGGGAAAAAATGTTGCTTCACTGCTCCAGAATGCCCTTAACCTCAAAGAAGGCCACTCCTGACTGTTATTATAGGGTCTTTCCTCAGGGGAGCACCCTGATCTGTAATTGCCAGGTGGTTGTTGAAAAGATTTTTGCAGTCACAGCCTGATTTTTTTTTTCCCCTGTGCTGTTTGCAGGTGGAAATCATCTCCTTAGGGATATCAATCCAGGGTATTTACCCATCTCTAGGACAAGCCTGAATCCTAAGGGCATATCCTTTGCCTGGCTTCTTCAGAAATTCCCTAGGAATAGGAAAACGAGTAAGATTGTCCCTTACAGGTAAGGGGGGAAACCTGAATCTTCTGTTCCCCAGCCAGCTCTGCCCAGAGGGGCAGAGAAGAGCAAAGCTGCTCCCTCCAGAATCCAGGAGAGCAAAAAGTGAGAGCTTGAGGACTGTGCCAGCAGCAGACAAAGGTTTTCTGAGCAGGGGAGGGAGCGAGGAGCTGGCTCCGAGGCTGCTGGCCGGGTTGCCATGGATTTTGTGCTAATCAGCCCCTTTCTTGCCGGGAAGCAGAGGGAAAAGGGAGGATTTTGAGCGAGCAGGAGCTGCCTCCCTACCTGAGCCATGTCCTGTGACCATCTGCCCAGTGGATGTGCCAGAGCAAAGGGCCAGAATTCGCTGGTGCAGGATATTTTGGGAAGTGATGTCCCTGTGCCTTGCTCCTGGCTGTGGCTCTCCTGCCCGGATCGTGCCACGTTTGGGGTGTGGGTGCTGGAAAGGGGAGATTTACAGGAGAGGACGGCAGGGGCAGGATTTTGGGGTGTCTGTGTGAGCTGAAGGGCATCTCCAGACCCCAGATAAGCCTCCAAAACCCTCCTGTAAGGGTGCACATCAGCGTGGAAACCCGTGTGTGCCTCGCTGTGCCCCTGTGTGGGGGCGCTGCCTGTGCCTGGGGCTCCCCAAAATATTTCCTTTCATTTTCAGGATGTTTCCTTGAACAGACCAGAGGGGCAGAGCCATGCCCTGGAGCTGAATGTGAACCAGGGGAGGTTTATATTGAATATTAGGAACAATTTCTTCATTGAAATGGTGGTCAGACATTGGAACAGGCTGCCCAGGGCAGTGCTGATGTCCCCAGCCCTAGAAGGACTTAAAAGATGGATGTGGCACTTGGGGACATGGGTTAGTGGTGGACTTGGCAGTGCTGGAGGAATGGTTGACTCACGGATTTTAAACCTCTTTTTCAACATAAATTATTTCTAATATTCTTCCACTTCAGAGTGGCTTCTCATGTTTGCAGTCTCTTAAACTCGGATTTATATATTTAAAAAACCCAAACACGAACAACAAACAAACCCACAAATCCTTAAAATTCAGATAACATGAAAAACATAAAACAGACAAACTACTCAGTAGCCTGTAACTCTCCCTCTGTCCCTGGAGCACTTTTTGGGACTTTTTGACGTGCACAGAGATTCTGTGAGAAGGATTGAACAGACTTCCCAGGGAAGAGGGGGAGTCACCATCCCTGGATGTGTTCAAAAGCCATGTGGATGTGACATTTGGGGACACAGGTGAGTGGTGGGTTTGGTAGTGCTGGGGGAACTGTTGGACTCTGTGATTTCAAAGGTCTTTTTCACCCTAAATTATTCAAATATTCCACAATTTTATGTCCACTCTGGAGTGGGGCTGCACACCAGCCCTGGGCTGTCCCCATGGGCTGTCAACTTTGTCTGTGACTTTCAGCCACCTTGTCCCCACCTCCATGGAGCCTCTGTGGCCACAGGGGATGCCCAGGGACAGGGGACAACCCTGCTGCTCCTGGGAGCCTGTGCCAGCACAGGCAGGCTGGAGGGAGGAGATCTGTGCTGGCTGTCCTTGGGGACAGCAGGTGAAGGGCACCTCTTTGGAACTGAAATAACACCTCGAGAGCCACTGTCAGAAGATGGATCCTCAGGGAATATTTCATTCCCAAATCCCCTTTTCCTCCTTTACACCAGCATTCCAAGCCTACTCCTTGTACTCTTTTCTCCTCTCCCTTCCCAAGAATCCCCTCCAACACCATTTTTCCTCTGAAACACCCTCGGCTGTGGGATGTGGCCGCAGATCTCTTCACAGAGAGCAGCAGGCACAACTTTCCCAAAGATTTTTCCTGGGGAAGGCAGTGAGAAAACTCAGAGAAGAAGAGAAAACAATTCTTATCTCTATTCACTACTGTTGTTTAACACATGTGAAATGTATTATAGATTGTTTACCCAAAATTATTTGTTAATTAAACACCGGTAAAAGTTGTTTTGAGTAATTAGCCAACTGAATCAAAACTGAGTCAGGACTGTCAGTCCCTCACAAGTTTTTCTTTAGTATCCTTTAATATAATATAGTATAAAATTAGTATAGTAATAATATAATATAGCTTAATAAAACAATTATTCAACCTTCTAAAATCTTTAGTCAAAACACATTACTCCCGTGTCACCTACATCGATAGTGGGACTGAGATAAAGGCACAGGCTTGAAAAGGATGCAGATGTTCTTCCTCCATCCTGCCTTCCAGCTGCCTCCTGGACCCCTGCTCCAGCCCCTCTGGAGGGCTGTATCCCTGCCACAGAAAGCTCTGCTTGAGTAAGGAGCTGCTTGCTGGCTCACGTTCTGGTTTCTCTTTCCTCAGCATCCCAAACAGTTAAATATTTGCCTTTCCCTGCAGCATGTCTTTGTACAGAGAAGGATGAGGGGAGTAGGGAATGGTCTCAGCTGGCCCAGCCCATCTGTCCAATGTGGATCTCTTTAAAAGAAAGGACATAATTAAAGAAGAAATAAAGAATAGCTGCGCTGGTCTTGCTCTGCTGTTGAGTGGTGTTCCCAGATATTTCTCTGCTTCATTTAGTGCTCATCCTGCACTGGCTGTATCCCAGGAAATCCCTCTTGGCTGCTCTGGGGTTTGGAGCACAAGATACACACAAACTCCAAGCCTGCAGCAGGCAGGAGCTGATTTTGGCACTGCAAGGCTGATGAGGGTTGAAGACTCCACTGCCCAAAGCTCTTCTGGGCACCACATTTCTTTTTATTCCTGGATTTCCATAATGCCTCTTGAGATACTCCTCCAATTCTGCTGCTACAAAATCCAGAACTGTTAAGGAGCCAGGCTGGGCTTAAAGCCCACAAAACTGGGCTTAGAGGCCCTCTGAACTTTTTAAAGCCACAGCAAAATCTCCCAACACCATCACTTCTATGGGCTGATGCTTTGCACCCCGAGGTTGTGGAGTTCAGGTGCCAAAGGCCAAAATCCAGAGGTTTGGATCACCCTGCACAAACCCATGGTTCTCCATCCAGGTCCTGCAGGATGAGTGGCAGCACCCCAGGAGCCTTTACTGGCCCTTCAGCTGGGGTAGTCCTCATCAAGGCCAAGGATTTCAGTGGGAAGGGATGAAGGCATCCTGCCTCCTCAGGATCTCATTTTGGAGGATCTCATCTTCACCCTGGGCCCCACTTTTAAGCTTCTGACATCAGTGTGAGGTTTTCTTGATATTTCATTCAATTCCTATGGATAGACCAACCCTGCACTAATTTCTCTCATCCCTTCCTTGAATCTCCACAACCCCTGGGGAGGATGCAGCTGTCCAGGAGCCAGGAAGTTTTTAAGGTTTTTGCTCAAATCCAGCTTGGGAGATGAGGTTCTTGGGCCAGTGCTCAGCCTCCCCAGCCAGGAACAGCCATTCCCCACCGCAGCACTGTGGATTCATCCCTGGAACAAGGCTCACTGTGCTCCCAGTGCTTCCCAAAGGATGCCTGAGCTGTGGGGCTGAGAAGTGGGAAGGACCAGAGCCACTCTGGTTTTTGAAACAGCAGCATCATTTCCAAGGCCAGCAGCTTCCAGACCAAGTTAAAAACAATCCCAGGTGAATCCCCTGCTTCTCCTCCTTCTCCTCCAGCATTCCCAGCTCCCTTTTACCCCAGCAAGGGAGCCCTGAACAGGCATTTTGCCCTGAAGAGTGAAAGGAGGCAGGGAAGGGGAAGGGCAACCCCAGACAAAACTGGGTTAATTCAGCATGGAGAGGTTTTTGTCTCCCCACTGCTCCTCCATCAAGGGAAGAGAGTGCTCCTTCCCCTCTCCATTGGTATTCTGAGCTCATTTGCTGCAGTGGGAGCTGCACAGCCGCCAGCCAGGCTGGGAAGCACATCTGCATGGTGATGTAGTCAGAAATTCGGGTCTCCAAATCAATTACTGACCTTCTGCTGCTCCAGAAATTGCTCAGGATGGATTTGCATGTGGGGTGTGGGGAGAGAAAGAGGCTCAGCTTCGTTTTCTGCTTCTCTGCTTCTCTGGCTGCCTCAAAGGCAGAGCTGGGTTTATTTTTTTGGGTCTGATTAATTGCGCCTTGTAGAATTTTCCCAGTCGTCCTGATTTCCCTTCTGCTGGTATCAGTTTGGATTGCTGATGCACAAGCTGCTTTTGGAGTGTTTGTTTTATTCCTACAGCACTTGAGAATGATGCTGATTGTGTATCCTGCTGTCACCCACCCCCTCTTCCCCCCAAACCACTCTGGAACCTCCTCATCCCGGCCAGGCTTGATGGACCAGTGAACCTCAGAGATGTCACATTCCCACAAATGTTTCTCAAGTGCTTTTCCATCAGTGCAGTTATCCAGAGGAGACTGAGAGGGTTGGGTTGTTCAGCCTGGAGAGGAGAAGGCTCCAGGGAGACCTCAGAGGCTCTTCCAGGGCCTAAAGAGGCTCCAGGAGAGCTGGAGAGGGACTTGGGACAAGGGATGCAGGGACAGGACAAGGGGGAATAAGTTCAAACTTAAAAAGGGGAAATTTGGGTGGGATATTGGGAAGAAATTGTTCCCTGTGAGGGTGGTGAGGCCCTGGCACAGGTTGCCCAGAGAAGCTGTGACTGCCCCACCCCTGAAAGTGTCCAAGGCCAGGTTGGACAGGGCTTGGAGCACCCTGGGACAGTGGGAGGTGTCCCTGCCCATGGCAGGAGGTTATGTAGAGATAATCTTTGCTTTCCCTTCTAACCCAAAATATTCCATATTTCCAGGATCCAACGCATGCTGGACACTGACTACATCCACACCAGTGAAATGACCACTGCCTGGACCTGCCCCTGGCCCAAGACACCCCTGGCTGTGGCAAGTGGCCATGAAGGAGCTGGGTATGACAGCTACAGACCCATCTTTCCCCAAATCCTGGGGAGCAAGAGGTGAAACCCTCAGGGAATCAGTTTAAAACCTATAACACGAATTGTCTCTTGGCACAGTGGGCATCAGAAAATATAAGGATGTTGGGGAAAGGGTGAGAAATAGCAGCAAGGCCAGAAATGAATGTCAAAGACCAGGCTGGGGTGTCCTCCCTGGCATTCCTAACTCCAGGGATGAGGATGCCAAGGAAGCACTCGAGGATGGACCCATGGAGAGCTCCTGCCCATGGATTGACAAGCTCTCTCTAAAAAGTATCTTTTTGGCCAGTGTGGGCTCAAGGGACTGTGCTGTGACCCTGGAGAGATTTCCCACATCCACTCCTGCCTGTACCACTCTGATCCTCGCAGTCCCTCTTGGGGCTGATGCTCCTCCACCCGAATTGTGTGGAATCACATCCTGAGGGACCCTGATGCCTTGGGAAGGCTGACCTAGAACAGAGACTAGATGGAGTTAAAGAATAAAGTAGGAATTTATTAAAAGGCCTCAATGGATCCACCTTGGGCAGGACAAGAGCCTGGCCAGGGCTACACCCCAGATGAACCCAAAATGGTCCCAAAATGGAGGAGAGGTCATGAGGTCTCTCACTTTTATCAGCTCTGATCCATTTGCATACTGGAGTTAATTGTCCAGTTACTGCTTTAGCCCATGAAGCCCCATCATTCTTGTTTTTCTCTCTTCATTCTGCTGTTGTTTATGCTCTTGGGCTTGAAATTTGGATCATTTGTCCTTGGTCCCCAGTTAGAGAAGGAATTGTTTTGTCTCCCTGCTCTGTGAAGAGAGCTCACCATCCCCTGATATGAAATCTCAGAAGTACACACTCGAGCAGCGCAGAATCTGAAAACCTTAAAAGCCAAAACCTGAGGCATCAACCCCACAGCCCAGCTGGGGAGCAGGGAGGCAGATGGGGGAAGGCAAAGACATCTCACAGTGCCCAGAAATCCTGCAGGGAGGGAGGCCTTGGAAAACTGAGGAAGCTGAGAGCCCAGAGGGATCAGAATTTCCCCCGGGAGCAGCATTCCAGCTCCGTGTGCGTCACGTGTGGAGCGGAGCCGGGAGAGCGTCGGTGTTCGCTGAGCCATGAACAGGCTCAGCCTGGTGTCGTTTGTCTCAATGAGCTGGTTATTAATCCTTGCAGCCAGGAAGGGATGATTTTGCATTTCCTTGGCACTATTGTGTGCTGGCAGGAGAGGAAAAGGCAGGAATGTCGGCTCTCCCCTCATTTAGAGAAGACCTGGACACGCAGCCGTAGCCTGAGGCTGCTCAACCATCCATGGAGACATTGGGGAAGCAGCTGGGGGGGGTCTGGTCACTGCCAACACTCAGATCTTCCTAAATTAGAGGGGTGAAGTCTGATCTTTTCAGAAAAAAAAGGCCACAAAAAACCTCAAAAAAAAAAAACCCAGCCAGCAAGGAAATCCAAGACTGTGTTCCCTCAGAAATCACAACACACACAAACAAACCTGCCCACGCACACAGTGTCAGATAAATAAATAAATACAGGGAGGTTTCTTTAGTTCTCCCAGGGTTTTGCCCTCAGCTCACTGACAGAGATCAGAGCATCCCCTGGATAATATCAGTGCTTGGATCACACTCCCAGCAGGCACTGAGGGGAGCTGCTCCCTTCCTCAGATAAAATATCAGCTTTGGAGGACTTTGGGTTAGATTATTTCAGTTTCTGTTAAATCCTCTCCTTGTTTTCCTGGTTGCTTGGGGCTTGCAGGAGAGGGAGGGTGGTGGGAAATGCTCTCATCAGGTGAATGTCAGTGGTTGCAGGATGGATTTGGAGGAGATGGGAAAATACAACAGGAATCAAAGCATAAAAGGATCGTTGAATCTTCGTGCTTCCCATCCCTCCCTGCTGGGGAATCCTGTGCAGGGAATCTCACCAGTGCTGCTGCACCCAGAGCTCAAATGACTGAAGTGGTGGAGCTCAATTGAGGTTATTCAGGTTCTCAAAACTCCATTGAGGCTACTCAGATTCTCCCCCTGCATTGAAACATCCTCCCTGCAAGTGTTCCTTGAGGGAGTTTCACAGAGCCATGGAATGGTTTGGGGTGGAAGGGACCCTAAAGCTCCTCCAGTGCCACCCCCTGCCATGGGCAGGGACATCTTCCACCATCCAAGATTGCACCAAGCCCTGTCCAACCTGGCCTTGGACACTTCCAGGGATCCAGGGGCAGCCACAGCTTCTCTGGGCACCCTGTGCCAGGGCCTCACCACCCTCACAGGGAACAATTCCTTCCCAATATCCCACCTAATCCTGCCCTCTGGCAGTGGGAAGCCATTCCCTGCGTCCTATCCCTGCATCCCTTGTCCCAAGTCCCTTTCCAGCTCTCCTGGAGCCTCTTTAGGCACTGGAAGAGCCTCTGAGGTCTCTCTGGATCCTTCTCCAAGTGGACACCCCCAATTTGGGTCTACAGGGACATTTCTGGGATCACCCAAGTCAGCTCAAACAAAGTGCTGAACCCCAAGAAGAGCAGGAAAAAGCAGAAGTGACCAGTGCCCAAAGCAGAGCAAGGAGGAGGAGGAGGAGCCTTCCTGGCTTTGCACACAACATTTTCAAGGATCACAGTTTCCAGCAGCACCTTTGGAGATGGGGGCAGGACATCCATTTCCAGGGAAAGGTCTGATAAGGCCTCTCTGCCTGCAGAGATGAAGGAAGGCAGAGGATTTGCTGAAAGGGTTTCTGCATCCCCAGCAACCTTTGAAAAATCACCTCTGATCAGGAAAAAAGGCAAAGAAGTTCCATGAAATCTTTTCAGAGCTCATGTTTGTGTCCCACAGCTCCAAGGCTGCTTTTACCCATTCACACAAAACTCCAAGATATTCCCACAACCCTTATCTTTTCTGCTTAAGTCCCTTTTATCTCCCAGGTGCAATTTTTCACTGCTCTACCTCCTCTGACCCTGTCTGCTCCCCATCCCTGCTCTCCTGGCTGTGGATATCTCCTGTCCTGGCCTCGTTTGGAATGTTCCAGGTGCTGAGCAAGAGGGCAGAGGCACATCCTGATTATTGGAACTGTGCTTTAAGGAATATAAACAATCTCAGGCACTGCCATCCCTGCCTTTCCTCCAGTGCCAACAGTGAAACATCTCCTGTCCTTCAGCCAGCAACCACTTTTATGCAAAACCTTCAAAAACCACCTCTCTTTGAGAGCTGCACCCCCAGATCAGATATGGCTGGGATTTGTCACCTATTTCAGGTGACCAAACTTGCAGGCAAGCAAGTGACAAAGCTCTGCAGGTCATGTGGGGCCCTTTCTTTAGAAATCCCCCCAAAAACGGTGTCTCAGAGGCTTGAGTTGGCTGCTGGTTCTGGTGTGGTTTCATTTCCTCCCAGTGTTGCTGTGTAAACACTAATCAGTCCAAATTATTCAAATCACAACTGTCGAGCATGGAAGGAGTGTTAATGAGGAAAAACAGGGAACAGATTGGTGAAGCAGAACGTGTCCTTTGGCTGGAAGTTGGTGGCTCCCATCCAGCACAGGCAACTCACACCCCTTCCTCTGCCACAGCCCTTGGAAATCAATCCTGCAGGGAGAGAGCTCTGGGACAGCTGGTCCAGTCCCAGGGTGCCTGGTTGGCCAAACACCAGGGGATGTTTCCCATCAGGAATATGAGTTCCTTGAAGTCTGACTCCAGCATGTTTGGGGTTGGGAGGGACCTTAAGCTCACCCCATCCCCCCCCCTGCCATGGGCAGGGACACCTTCCATTATCCCAGGCTGCTCCAAGCCCCATCCAGCCTGGCCTTGGACACTGCCAGGGATCCAGGGGCAGCCACAGCTTCTCTGGGCACCCTGTGCCAGGGCCTCCCCACCCTCACAGGGAACAATTCCTTCCCAATATCCCATCCATCCCTGCCCTCTGGCAGTTTGAAGCCCTTTCCTGTGTCCTGTCCCTCCACGTCCTTGTCCCAAGTCCCTCTCCAGCTCTCCTGGAGCCCCTTTAGACACTGGAAGGAGCTCTGAAATCTCCCTGGAGCCTTCTCTTCTCCAGGTTGGACACCCCCAGCTCTCTGAGGACAAGTTCCAAGGTCCAGGACTGTGAAGAGTGTGGAAATGACCATTTCCCCACCCAACCCTGGCTGCAGAGCTGCATTTATTCATCACTGCCCCTGCCTGGCTCCATGATAGACCAGTGAAACCATGCCACACAAGGTGAACAGGCATCCATCCTTCCCCAAAACTTCACACAACATGGCCAGGCCCTTCTTCATCCTCCTTCATGGCCTTGCAGGTGTTTAAAACACACCTGGACATGGCCCTCAGTGACCTGATTTAATTAGACCTGCACTGATCAAGGTATGGAAGGAGATGAGCTCCATGAATTCCTTCCAACCTGAATTATTCCCTGATTTTAAATTGCTGCTGTGGTTTGTATTAATAAAATAACTTCTACCAGCCACCAGGCCAGAAACAGACTCTTGCCCTGGGGGCTACATCTGGTGGTTGGTTTCTTTTTTAAGATAAACTTTTCCAGATAATTTTTGAACATCAATGACACCAATACCTGGAATAAATGGGAACCACTCACGCAGAAAGGTCCTGGCAAAGCCTTGCATGAGGTGCTTCAAAGTTGGGAATGGGATCTCTTGGGAGCTGTTCAGATTCAGCAATACTGGAGCAATTTTCATATTGGAGCAATTTTCCAAAAGCAAAGCAGGTGTTACAGGTGGAAAGGGTAAAGTGAATTCTGAGGGGAAAATTCACATCTTTCCATGGAAACCTCTTGGTCTGTGGAGAAAGCCAGACAGAAATCACCTGCATCCATCCCTGCATCCCACTGCAGCATGAACTAAAGCTTCAAGTCAGCCCCTGAAGCTGATGTTTAAACTACCTGGAAAATATCCCAGACATTAAACACTTGGAGCTGCTACAATAGGGTCAGAATAAGAGAAATTACACTTGGGAAGGGAAGGAATGAACCCATCAATCTCCAGCCTCAGGAAGAGCAGTTTTAAAACCTTCAGGGGCAAGAATTTCAAATTTGGCTGGAGCACCACGAAACGCTGCACCCAAGGTGTTTGGGTTTCCCTCCTTGCTTTGCTGGCAGTCCTGTTTTCCACCTGTCTGGCCCAGAAACATGGAAAATCTGGGTGTTTTGCATTGTGGTCCTGCTTCCTTCTCCTGTGAAGTATGAAAGGACCCATTGTCCCCATCCTTGCTTCGGAGGCAGCAGCATTTTCGAGGGACAGAAGCCAAGGCTGTGTCCAGAAGCTGGAGGAGGTGTTGGTATTTCCCAGAGACTGACTGGAACCCTGTTTTCCACCCAGGCTCAGCTCAGCTGGGAAAGTGCTTAAAAATGGACTCACTCCCCAGAAACGTGGCAACTCCCTGCTGCAAGGTGCTGCTCCTGCTAAAAGCTGACGTGAAATTGTTGGGATGCCGGATTATTTTGTGGCAGTGAAACTCAGTGTGGGTGAATGAACAGACAGAAGCAACAGATAAATTCAGGAATATTTTGAGGCACTACCAAATCCTGCTTGGTGAGGGATATTTTAGCTTTGCCTGCTCCTGTTGTGACAGAACAATGGGTGATGGGTTTAAGCTTTACTTAAGGGTTGGTTTAGATTAGATTAGATAAAGAGAGATATTTTTTTTCAAGGAGTGTTGTAAAACACTTGCAAAGATAAGAAGTGGCTGCCCCATCCCTGGAAGTGTTCAAGGCCAGGTTGGACAGGGCTCAGAACAGCCTGGGATGGTGTCCCTGTCCATGGCAGGATTTTTGGGCTGGATCACCTTTAAAAAGGGTCATCCCTTCAAACCCAAATTCCATGATTCCACAACTCTCTGCAATCCATTCTCCAGCTCTTTACGCCTCGCCTGGTCTGTTCATATTAACAAGGCTTTGTGGTTTGTCTTTATAGGGATAATTTATCCCAAACAAGACATCTGAATGTTCTCAGCTGTGCTTGGCTCCAGCTTTTTCCTGGGCATGAAACTCAGAAACTCCCGTGCCTCCTCCTGGTTTCCCACCACAAAGGAAACCAGTCCCATCCCTGTCCCCATGCACCTGATTTCCATCTGCCCATGTTCTGCTCTAAGTAGATCTTTGCACTGGAGCTAAACTGAGGTTGGGATTATATTTACAACTCCCAAATGTCCTCTACTCATGGTTAAATAAATCTCTGGGATTAGCAAGGATGTTCTCCAGGTTGGTGCAGGCTCCTCTCCTCCAGTCAGACCCTGCACCCACATCAGTGAGATGGGTCAGGGCTGCCCCTCAGCCTCCAGCACCCAAAATCAACCCCTTCCAGATGCAGACACACAAAAAAGTCCTTGGATTTTGTATTTCCTGCAAGCTTTCAGGAGCATGGTGGGTTGGTGGAAATTAGGCTTTTAGGAGCTAAGGGGTGTTGTTAAGGTCAGAAAATGGGACCTTTTCCAGTGGGATGGATTTTGGGAGGGAATTTGGCCCACTGATCCCATCTGATGTAAGTCTGGCATGAAGCAGACCCTTCTCTGCTCAGGGACCCACCTTCCCCACCATGGCACCACGTGGCAAAGGTGGCCCAGGGAGCCTTGGGCTTCCACCACGTTAAAGGGCAAAGAGAGCAAGGGCTGCTGCTCTCCACCATGAAATGTGTCCTCAGGCAGGTCCTGATCTTGGTGCAGGCGTCCCTGCTCATGGCAGGGGGTTGGAATAAATGACCTTTAGGTCATTATTAAAGGTCCCTTCCAACCCAAGCCATGCTGTGGCTCTGTGAGTTCCTGGCTTGGCAGAAGGAGCTCTGTGGTAATCACATATCCTCTGAACAGAGACAGACATAATTCTCCAAGGATTTTCATGGGAAGCTGTGAGAAAGCTCAGAGAAAAAATTAAAACAATTATTATCTCAATCTCTGCACCTGGCAAGCAACCTCTGCTTGTCAAAGCTGTTTACAAGAAGGAGCTGTCCCTTCTTGACCAGTAGGTGAGAGAAGATTCCTAAAAGCCAATCAGGTCTTAGGTCCACCATGGTTTCTATAAGAACTGTGGATTTCTAATAATAAAGTGCCTTTTCATGCCTTCTGATGATGGAGTCTCTGTGTCACCTTTGTCTGTCCTTGATACCCCTTCAGTGACAGAGCTCCACATCTGAGAGGCCACACAGACCAACCATGGGGAAGGAACCCTGGCTCCCAGACTCTCCACCATCCTTCCCCTCAAGATTTGAGGCAAAACCCCTTTATTTTGCAAGCAGTGGGACCAAAACCATGTGAGGAAGTGTCACAGCCCAGCTGGAGATGTCCATGGTCTGCCACATCCATCTCCCAGCCTTCAGGAGCCCTCTCTGCTGACACAAACACAATCATGAATCCCACTCCATTTGCACAGAGCCTTATATAGGATTTATATGGGACTTCACCTCCTATCAACCCCACGTTCTCTAAAGGAAGCGTGGCAGGGACCCAGAGCTCCTCAGAGGGCAGGACACAGTTCATTAGCATGGAATTGCAGGACCAATTACAGCAGAAAAGCTGAAAGAAACCGAAACAGAAAGGTCAGCCCCAGCCCCCAGCTGCCAGGTCATGTCCAGGCCTTTGCACAGTGTATGGAAGTGCAAAGGGAAGTCTGATGGCTCCAGGAAGGGTAATTAGCTCACAGTGATGAGTGGGAGACTGGGGACAATGTTAGTGCAGCATAAATCATCTCCTAAACAAGCCTTGTTTATTTGTTATGGGCTCCCATGACCTGTGCCCTGAACTTCAGTCTCCCCCTCTGCTCCCTTATCCACTCATCTCTGGGTTTCTGCCTGGCTGGGTGGAAGCAGGGCCAGCCTGTGGGTTAGCAGGCTGGCTGGAACCTTCAGAAATGCAGATAAAGAGATCTGCAAAGACCCTTGAGAGGTTTTTCCAATTATTTCCCTGTCCTGAGGGAGCAGAAATGGCACATAAATCCAAGCTGGCAGCATCCATGTGAGGGCCTCAAGGATCACACCCACATCGTGTCCCTCACCTTCTGCCCCAGCTGCCCTGGGTTTCCTGTGCCACAGGCTGGAGAATCCTCCTTATCCCTGCTTGGTTCCATGGCTGCACATCCTCATCTCTGTCTTTTCACCCCAGGATGATGGGGAGAGGATCACAGAATGGTTTGGGTTGGAAGGGACCTTAAAGATCAATTTTTTCCACCCCCTGCCATGGGCAGGGACACCTTCCACCAGCCCAGGTTGCTCCAAGCCCTTTCCAGCCTGGCCTTGGACACCTCCAGGAATGGGGTAGCCACAGGTTTTATCAGAGTTCTTCATCTTTATCCAAACCCTGCAGATGCAATCAGGAAAATCCTCCTTTTCCCCAAAAAGCCCATTATTTTCAGTCCACCACCCCCTTGTGCACAGGTACAGTGGGTGTTTGGGTCAGTGGGGTTCACCCTGGCCAAAGCTCTGCCCAAAGCTCGGGGTGAGCAGGTGCAGGGCAGGAGCACAGCCCTGAGCCTGCCTGCAGCCCTTCCCATGCCACAGAAACTAAACCCTTTAATTATGCCAGGTTTCTCAAAAAAAGGACAATTTCCAGGAAATATGCTTAAATATGTGTATTTAATATACATCTTGAAGCAAGCAGGGGATAGTGAGACCTCCAAGTGCAGAGTGAGGGGTGCCCAAGGGGCTGGGATTGGGGCAGGATGGGCTCTTGCTGGTGATGGGGGAAGGTGACTTGTCCCCGGCTCAGCCTGTCCTGTGAGTGGGATACAAGGGTCAGCCACGGGTCAGCTCTGCCCTAAACTGTGCAGATGCCCTATAAATAGATGCAGTTTCCTGCTGGAGCTTGGTTGCTGCTGTTTCAAGCCAGATCTTGATGCTGGAGTCCCCAAGGAAAGTGGAGGGTGACCTGGAACAGGCAAGAGTGGCCCTCAGTGCTGCCCAGGCTGACCCCAGCACCAGCTTTTCTCCAAGACAGAGCCCCTGTGACCGTGCTGGGGAAGGCAAAGACTTTTTGGGACTGAAGACAACTCTTCTCCTCCTTGTTGAGATGTGATAATTCCCTGTCTTTTCTTCCAGGGAGATGCAGCAAGGCAAAGGGAATAGAGTCCTGCTTAAAGGTCAAGTGCCTGCCTCATCCAAGAAAGGAAATTCCTTAATCTCCATCCATTTTTTAAAGTAGCCCAGGGAAATATTTGCCAGGTTTAGCTGGCTTTGAGCAGCCTGGGATAGTGGAAGGTGTCCCTGCCCATGGCACGTGGTTGGGATGAGCTGGTTTTTAATATCTCTTCCAACCCAAACTGTTCTGTGAGTCTATGATTCCACCTTGGAGCAAGGATGTGGGAATGGGAGCTCTCCTGGCAGGTCTTTGATCACCCCCAGACCCACAAGAGCTTTGACAGCAGTGGCACAAATCTTACTGTGAGCTCTTCCTGCTGCTGGCCTTGGCTCTCCTCCCTGCTCTGTGCCTGAGGATTCTCCAGGCAGGGCTTGCAGGGAGCTCTGTGCCGAGGCCAGGGGCAGATGATTGTCCTCACACTCAGTCTCACAGTTCATCTGGCTACCAAAAACATCCTGCCCTCCTTTACCTGCCAGTTGTTCTCACTGGCACTGTGCTGCCGGATTTCCACCAGTGAAAAAAGGGAGACCTCAGGCTGGAGAGGACTTTTGGTCTCCAACAGTCCTTGGCCAAGCCTCTCTTAAAATGGTTTGGGTTGGAAGGGACCTTAAAGCTCATCCAGTGCCACCCCCTGCCATGGGCAGGGACACTTTCCACCATCCCAAGTTGCTCCAAGCCTCATCCAACCTGACCTTGGACACTGCCAGGGAAGGGTTATAAATGTATAAACAAAATATCCCCAGCATAACTAATTCAGAATTAGAGTTCAGGAAGCCAAGGCACTCTGCAGGTGCCACTCTTTGCTGCAGCTCAGACTGGGTTAAACTCAGCTCAAACTGCCTGGTTTTCACAAAGCAATTCACAGACTTAAATCTGAGGGCTGGTGCCTCTGACCTCAGAACCCCAGGGAATTTGTGCTCCTGCTTTGACTGGGACTTGGGGTTTCAAGGAATGAGTGCTGCTGCACCCAGACCTCACAGAAATCACTGGAGCCATTTTTAGGCCATGAATGGCTCTTAAAGACGAGCTTTGACATGCTGAACTGCCCCTTTGCTGCCCAGCTGTGCCCCTAACCCATCATTTTCTATATCCAGACACACAAACACAGCTCTTTGTGCCCTCCAGATGAAGCCTGGCTTTCCCTGAGCAGCCAGAGCTCAGTGTTTTTCTCCCTCTGAACTGTAAATCCACGAGCACTGTGGCTGAGGAGGTCCCTAAAGGTGACACAAAGACCTTTTGCCTTCTCCCAGCTCCTGGCACAGCTTCCACGCTGCTCAAGTTGGGTTTAAGCACCCCCCAGACAGCCCAAGCTCTCCCTAGAGCCCTTTCCCTGAAGGTGGCCACTCTTAAATCACCCCATGCACTCAAAGCCATCCTCAATGTCCCCCAAGGTCCCCATCCATCCCTTACTCCCCTCCTCCCTCCTCAATCTGCTCAACTCTGAGCAAAACCACTGGAAAAGAAGGCCTGTTCTCAGCTCCAGCCCACAGGGAGAAGGTCTGGGGAGCTAATTATAAACTCCTGCATCAGAGCCATCAATAATTCAGGGAGCTGAAATGGAGCTGGAGACGAGTGGCAGGACAGGGCTCGTGCAGTGCCTGAAGCACCCGGGGTCAGGGTGGCCAAATCACAGGGAATTAGTGGGAAGCAGCTCTGCCACCTCTGCATTTCCAGGGCCAGACACCAAATTCAGGCTCCCCATCCTTCCTCCTGCTTCACTGGCAAGTGGAGGTGGCAGGATCCTGCCTCTGTCTGGGTTTCAAGCCATCAAGCTCCAGGTTTCCTCCCAAAAAAGACACAAGTCCCATTCACCACCCAAGGCAGAGAGAAGTGCAGGACTGAGTGTGGGACTCAGTCCTGCATTTTTCTCTGCCCTGGGTTTGCTTTTGAATTTGTTAGAATGGGGTTTTACTCATGAGGTTGGGGTTGGAGTATCCATGTGGCCAGAAATGCTTCTCTCTTCCCATCCTTGAGACATTGGATTGGGGTTGCCACATCCTCCTGAGCATCCCTTAAATTCAGAGGGATGGAAAACTGGAAGGAAAAAGCCTGAAGCTGAAGTTGACAGAGCACAGGGGGTGTGTTTTGCTAATTTGTGAGTTCAACCCATCCTTGAATGCATTTCCCATCAGCTGAGCTTCTGGGTGGACTCAGCAAAGCAGAGGGATTGCATTTGTTGAGGCAGATAAAAATGGGATGTAGGTTCCTCATGCCACAGGAGAGGGGACAAGGGGACATCCCACACACAGCACAGAGCACTCCATGCAGTTAAAATTCCAGGCAAAACTCACACAGGACTTAAAATTATTGTCCTGACTACCCTGGGATGTGTCTCCATCCTGATTTAACCACTCTGCCAGCTACTAGGAAGAAAACCAGCTCTATCCCAGCCAAAACAGCTGGAATCAAGGATCTTAGAGCTTTTCCAGGCTGTGATTGTATGAAACAAGGACAGTGTCCAAAAATTAGGGCCCTGACATGCTCTGAACATCCTCAAATGTGGCTGGGACCAGCTCCAGAGGGGTGGTTGTGTAATTTGGGGTGTTCCTGCAGCAGTGAGAGCCGTTCCCTGCAGCTCTCACAGCTCAGCTGAGGCTCTGGCTCCCTCTCCTGACTCCTTTTACTGGTCCAGCCGTCCCCTAAAAGCTGGTGGGGAAGGCACTGGGATTGCTTTTCACCCATCAGATCCAGGCCAGGGGCATGAACAAAACCTCTGAGTGGCTCAAGCATCCCCAAAATCCAATTGTGGAGATGGTTCACCCACTGACGTTCCTGAAGGAATGACGGGGTGCAATGTGCTCCCAAAGCTCCTCCAAAAAACCCTGTTAAACCTGTTGGACCAAATCAAAACATCACCAGCACCGTGCCAAGCATGGCCTTGCATATTTGGGACACATCCCCCAGGTCTACAGTGAGAGCCTCCCATGTCCATCTCCTCCCAGTGCATCTGTGCTCTCACGTGGGACAGATCCTTTTGTTTCTCCAAGCCCTGGTGTCCATCCCATATCCTGGGATGGGTTCCACGGCCTCCTGACTCCACTAAAATCCATGCCAGGCCACCTGCAGCTCATCCTTGGGATGTCTGTGCTGAGGAAGGTGGAGCCAGGAGAGCAGCAGCAGCGATGAGGCAGAGGAGGGAACACCCCTGAGCCAAGCCTGGGGTCCAGGGAAGGGACCCTGTGAAGGATATTTAGGAGGGGGAAATGTGTCATGGGGATAAACATGTTTAAAGAGGAATTAGCAGCTCCAGGAACAAGGAAATCCTTCTGGAAAACAAAAAAATTACCTTGCAAGGCAGTGCTTGGTCTCTTCCTGATCAGGCTTGTCCCCTCTGGGGGTGACAACAACAACACAGGGCTCAGTCCTCCCCTTGTCCTTGTCCTGGATGTCCTCTGTCCCCCAGTCCTGCTCCTCTGACGGGCTCCAGATCACACCAGCAGATGGCAAGACGAGCCCACATTTTGGGCTGGAAGTAGCCACGAGTGGGAGAGTGACCTGGGAGCCACCCGTGCCCGGGTGGGGCTTCTCTTGTGTCTGATGTGGGGTTCAGCTCACCCCAGGGCATCTCTCTCACACCTTCCAGCTGCTTCTGCCTCAAATTTCCCATATATTTGGCTTTTTTTTTTGTTTGTTTGTTTCTCTGCCTCTCAGTGAAGTAAATTCTGGGATGCAAACATTGCTAGGGAAGGGCTGATGGGCAGATGGAATAACACTCAGATGTGTAATGCTTCATTTCCTTGGGGAGAAGGCTGTAAAATACCCAATGCATGGGAGACTGGGGGAGAAAAAGGGGGAATGGCCAGGTTTCAAGACCTTTAGGGAAAAAAAATATTAAAAAGCATTGCTGGTCCCATGTATCTTGTCCCAGCAGAACACCTGGCTGTGGTCCCTGCCTGAATTTGACATTCCTGGGAGAGATTTGGTTCCCATCCCACCACTACTTCCCATTCCCATTATTAGGAATTAATTGAGATTTATTTCCAGAAGCTCTTCCCTCTTTCTCTCTCTTTCTCTTCTTCCTGTCTTCCATCCTGGCCTCCTGCTTATTCTGTGATTCCATGATTCTGTGATTCCATGAAAAAAATGACACATTTGGGGAGGGGAGACCTGCTTTCACATAAAACAAGTGTATCCCAATTGGGCATAACTAACATTTTCTCTTGAAAATGCAAAACAATCAAATATCCAAACAAAATCCAGTACTGGGGGAGTTTTGGATCATCAACCCCTGCTGACATTATCATGCACAAGGTCCACAAAATCCAGGGTGCAGGGGAGAGAGGATGTGATAAAGCAAAGCAGCTTTTTGGCCTGGGCTCAGTGTGTGAGGATGGAGAATCCTCCACTTTCTCACTTCTTCAAAATTCTTTAAGCAGCTTCTTTGAGTTTAAAGAAGAATCCTGGGTCAGATGTTGCTCTGACAACAAGCTTGGATATGGAAAAAACTTTTCATGGAATCCCAGAACAAGTTGGGTTGGAAGGGAACTTAAAAACCATCCAGTTCCACCCCCTGCCTTGTGCAGGGACACCTTCCACTATCCCAGGTTGATCCAAACCCTGTCCAACCTGGCCTTGGACACTTCCAGGGATCCAGGGGCAGCCACAGCTTCTCTGGGCACCCTGGGCCAGGGCCTCCCCACTCTCACAGGGAACAATTTCTTCCCAATATCCCATCTAGCTTTGTCTTCTTTCAACTCAAATCCATTCTCCCTTTCCCTGTCCCTCTGGAAGGGGCTCTGAGGTCTCCCTGGATTCTTCTTTTCTCCAGGTGAGCACCCCCAGCTCTCCCAGCCTGGCTCCAGAGCAGAGGGGCTCCAGCCCTTGGAGCTTCTTCTTTCCAAAGACTTCTCCTGCCCGAGCAGTGCTGCTTTCCCCAAGCACACCCCAAATTTGTGCAGCTGCTGCATCTCCTATGTCCAGATCACAACAACCTCCACCACCTCTGCTCCAGCCTCCCGGCCAAACCAGCACCAGTTGTTTAATGGCTTCTGGGGAGAGGACAAGTTAAGCCTTAAATTAAACTTTCCATTTCAACAGGCACCTCAGCAGGATGGAGACCCCTGTCCTGGCCAGACAAGTAAAGCTGTGTTTGGCTCCAAGTGTCCTGGAAGAGATGGAGAGGCAGCTTCTGGTGGAGTGGCAAGTGGGAAGGGATTTGGGAACTGGCAGGAGAGAGGCACCAACCTCCAGCCCAGCAAATATCTGATCCCCAGCCATGGAAAAAAAGCCATCATTAAAAAGCATCAGCCAGAGCCATGAGTGGAATCTTCTTGGCAGTACAATGTTGGAAGAGTATCCAGGCTTTGAGCTCAGTGTGAGCGGCTCTGTTGTCACTGCATCATCATCATCATCATCATCATCATCATCATCACCATCATCACTGCATTCAGAGTCTGAATCAGGGCTAAAACCTGAAATAAGGCCTTTCAAACTAAAAGAGGGCAGGAATAGATGGGATATTGGGAAGGAATTGTTCCCTGTGAGGGTGGGGAGGCCCTGGCACAGATTGCCCAGAGAAGCTGTGGCTGCCCCTGGATCCCTGGAAGTGTCCAAGGCCAGGCTGGACAGGGCTTAGAGCAGCCTGGGATGGTGGAAGTTGTCCCTGCCCATGGCAGGGGGTGGAACTGGATGGTCTTTAAGATCTCTTCCAACGCAAACCATTCTATGGTTCTATTATTTTAATGTAGGTTTTAATGATTAAATTACAATTTATTTTATTTGCCTCCAGCCAACAGCTTGGGGGCTGTGGACTGCAGTACCTCCATGGATTCCAGCCCAACAAAGCCTTTTTCCTCCTGTGCACAGCCCTCCTCCATCACAACTCCCTTCACACCATGGCTGTAACCTCTGGAGAACCAAAACCTCCCTAAAGCTCCCCAGGCCCTTGAACAGACACATTGTCTGGAGAGGGCTGTGAGGTATCCCCAGGGACTGAGGTGCCACCATTCCCATGGAATGCTGACCCTGATGGCCTCAGTCTCCTGCCAGCTGAGGCCCTGGGATCCCTGCCAGGCCTACGTGCCCAGCGATGGGTGGGAAATGTCCCCCAAAGGCTCAGGATTATCTCAGGCCAATGGGCACAGCTGCTGTTTCCAGGCAGGAAGGCTGGAGGTGGGAAATCTGCTCCTGGCACTGATCCTGGGACACGCTGCCAACAGAGCAAACACCTCCGGGGTCATCAGCACCCAAAGGTCTGCTCTGTCACCCACGGCGTGCCCAGAGGGACCCTGCTGCTCTTGGTCAAGGGACAGGACAGATTTTCCACCAGGAGGGCTGAGGGTCCTGTGGATGCATGGATGGATGGATGGATGGATGTGGATGGATGGATGGATGGATGGATGGATGGATGGATGGATGGATGGATGTGGATGAATGGATGGATGGATGTGGATGGATGGATGGATGGATGGATGGATGGATGGATGGATGGATGTGGATGGATGGATGGATGGATGGATGGATGGATGGATGGATGGATGTGGATGGATGGATGGATGGATGTGGATGGATGGATGGATGGATGGATGGATGGATGGATGGATGGATGGATGGATGGATGGAGGTGTTGCTGTTTTCTTGGCAGCTCCTCAGCCAAATGGTGTATTAAAAAGAGCTCAACAAACTTCCGGGTGGGCCCTGTGCCAGTTAGGGCTTGGCAAGGCCTCTGCCTTCCATGGAGGTGGAAAAATTCATGGAGAAGTGAAAGGAGAGGTGGTGGGGTCAAGGTGGGGGCCAAGGGACTTGTGGGGGGAACCAGAAGATTCTTCATAATGTGGTTTAGTGGGAATGATGGGATACAGTCAAAGGCTGGACTTGATGATCTTAGAGGTTTGTTCCCACCTTCATGCTAATATTCCATTCCCTGTTTCTGTGATCAGCTGTCCTGGGCTTGGATGAGCAGGATCTGCACCTCACTGAACCCTCTTTCTCCTCCTGCTACTCTCAGTTTTGGCAAATTCAGCTCTGACCTGATTGGGAATTACTTTTGTTTGTTTTATGTGTCAGCTTCCACACCACATTTAGGTGGGGGAAAGATTGCAGGAGGAATTTGGGTTATCTCCAATTTCCAAAGTACATTTTCCTCCAACAAGGCCGAGTGTAACATCTTTTGGTCCCTGCCACAACTTCAGACCTGCTTAAACCACACCTAACCATGGAAAAAACACATGGATGTGGCAGGAGGAGAGGTGATGAAAAAGGAGAAACATGAAAAAAGCAAAATTGCTCGTTTGTTGACCTTTCCTCCTTTTACCTTCCCCAAAGGCAAGTGCAGCTGGGAAAAGTGTGGAAGCACATGTGTGCCCCCCAGGATGGGGCTGGACTCAGGCAAAAGGAACATATTTTATTTCAATATTAGACACCCACATCAATCACAAATCCCCACCAAACCAAGTTTCCCTAGAGCTGGAGCTCAATAAACCATTTATCCCATGAAACAGCATCCTTGGGGTGGTGTTTGTGTGCAGCCAAACACACTCAGACACTCTGAGATGAGTTCCCTACAAGACACCCTTACAAAAAATGTCATTTTAGCAGTTTATCACAATTTAGGACATGTTGGCAAGCCATATCTGAGCAATTATGGTGTAATTCCTGTATTTACCAAAGGAATATTGCTGTGGATATAGTGAAAAACTGATCTCACTAAAAGAAGCACGATAATAAGATAAATAATTATGATAAATCAAATAGTGATAAAATATTAAAATTCAACTGTCTTAAAAATTAATTACAGATTTTGGAGCTCACACGGCTCATCTTCATTTCTAGAAGACAAATTTTTCCTTAAAATTACAAGGATTAGAAAGGTAAGGATTTTTCCTAAACCTCCTATGAGTCTCTCAGCATCACAAAGGTCCAGGAAGAAGAGCTTTTAAAAAGCACCAAATCTGGGGACTTTTGGGCCAGATTGGGTCAAAGGGGACAAACTCTGGACTTTTAACTTCTCTCCTCTGACTCATCCTTTGTGCAACAGCTCTGCAGTGACAGATCTTTAACCTGGGATAGTGGAAAGGCTGGAGAGATGTGTGACCTGTTGCATCACACAGGTGAGGTGACATCAGCCTGGCAGCAATGGCCCTGCCATGTCCTTGGAGCCGGGTGTGCCCTGCCAAGAACCTCCTCTTTTTTTAGGATTGGTCCAAGGCTCAGCAGGGAAGCTCCTGAGGATACATTCCCAGCCCAGTTTTCCATTCAGCTTCACATTCACCTGTGGAAGAGTTCACAGAATGGAATCATGGAATGGTTTGGGTGGGAAGGGAATTTTGAGAGCATCCTGTTCCAACCCCTGTCGTGGGCAGGGACACCTTCCACTATCCCAGGCTGCTCCAAACCTCATCCAGCCTGGCCTTGGACACTTCCAGGGATCCAGGGGCAACCACAGCTTCTCTGGGCAATCTGTGCCAGGGCCTCCCCTCCCTCACAGGGAACAATTCCTTCCCAATATTCCATCCATCCCTGCCCTCTGGCAGTGGGATAACATTTCCCCTTGTCCTGTCCCTCCATCCCTTGTCCCCAGTCCCTTTCCACATCTCCTGGAGTCCCTTTAGGCCCTG
>WBNO01006787.1:13893-24690 GCA_013400575.1 Peucedramus taeniatus
CCCCTCCCCCCCCCACAACTACCACTATTTGTCCTGTTTAATTTGGGATGAGAACTAAGCCCCAGCAAGGCACCTACTCACTTCCCTCCCCCTGGTGGTGTGGGAGCAAAAATTGCAAGAATAAAAGTAAGTAAACCCTTGGGTTGAGATACAGACAGTTTAATAAATAAAACAAAAGCCACAGACACAAGCAAAGCAAAACAAGGGATTTGTTCAACACTTCCCATGGTCGAGTAGGTGTTCAGCAAACTCAAGAAAGCAGGCCTCTAGCATGATTAACAGTGACTTGGGAAGACAAAAGCTGTCACTCTGACCATTCCCTGGTTCCTTCTCCTGCCCCCGGGTCTATATGCTGAGTGTGAGGCCATATGATACAGAATACTGCTTTGGTCAGTCAGGGTTACCTGTCCCAGCTGTGTCCTCTCCTTGTGCACCCCCTGCTTACTCAGGGGCTGTGTGAGCAGAAGAAAAGCCCTTGGCTCTCTGTAAGTGCTGCTCAGCCGTAACAAAAACATCCCTCTGTTATCAACATAGCTTCCAGCACAAATCCAAAACACAGTCCCATACCAGCTACTGTGAGAAAAAATTAACTCTACCCTGGCCAAAACCAGCACACCATTTTAGTCTGAGATCCTGGACTTAGAAAAATGTCTGTATTCTTTCACTTTCCTTTTCACTATCATTTCCAGTCACTAAAGACTCCAAGTGCACTATTTTTCCAAGTCAAGAGGGAAGACTAATGTTGCTTTCCTTAATAGTGCTTCCAACTTCATGCTTGTTGAAGAGAATGTCCGTGTCCAACAGACAGCTTTAATGCATGATACTTTTAATCCAATACTAGTCTTTGACCAGAAGGGAGTTATGGTATAATTTCCCCATGATGTACTTATCCCTCTGTAAACCTCAGTTCGCAAAGAAATCTTGAAGTGTGGAATGCTCTTAGTGGACTTTATTTGAGCTAAAATTTGCAGGATTGATCCTCTAGCTTATAGGAGAATACAGCCTGCAGGGTCAGAAAGAGACACAATTAAGTAACTTGATGAAAAATGGTGGTGAAGAGAGGTGGCTTCCTGAAAAGGATGACTCTGACAGTTTAACAGAAAAACAAAACCTCACTGCTTCCCTGCTCTTACTAGGTTATGGTTCAGCTGCTTTGGCCTTAGCATCAGTCCACATGGAGCTCCCTGTCAGTTGCCACGTCACATCTCATTCACTTCTGCATTGTGTCATTGCTGTCATGGAGAGAAAGGCAACTCGGAGAATTTCCTTTGCTGTTACCTGATATACCATTATTCACCTCTTATCATTTTAGCAAAGTAGTTACACTGCTGTCAGAGGTAATGGAGAGCATGCCGCTGAGAAAATTGGCTGTAATTTATTTATCAATTGTTTCTGCATACCACAAAAAGAGACCATCTACTTTACGGCTGGGTCTAAGGTATCTGAGAGCCCTTGAAGTTCATGGTTTTCCGGTATTCTAAGTTCTACTTATGGCTTTTCCTGTATATGACACACAACACCACCCCTGTGGTCTTCAAGGCTGATTTCTTCTTTGCTTTCTTTAGTCACAAATCATTCTGAGGCGTCCCTTAAGTGCATTTGTATTGTTAAGTGCACCGGCCTGATTTGGTGTTAATTCAATTTGAGTGCCCTTAATATCTTGCGGGAGTGAGGCAATGCATGAGAGCTGTACCTTGTAAAAACAGGTTCCAGGTCTGCCTGAGAGCAAAGCACCTTTCCCACAGCAATTTACCAAAGTCACTGATAAAATTTTCATAAGGAAACCTTTTTAGTCTGACCCTATTGTGTTGTTCTACCATTAAGAGTTGGGGAACTGAGACTGTATTCTGGTGACAGTTTATCACTATCTCCATTATTTTAGCATATAGACAGCCTACTGATGGGTCACAGCCTGCATCCTGTCCTCTTACAGTGTGGAAATGGCTTTCAGAGTCGAAGCCCAGAGGCCCAAGTATGCCAGCTACTGCATTCGTATGTCAATACAACTGAAGTGAACTCCAGATAAACCAGTAACCCCTAACCTTCCAATGATGGGAGATGGGACATTTTAGTGCATTTAGGGCCAAGCAAAAAGAAGAAAAAGCAGAAATAGGAATAGTTAGCCCTAAGGAATGTGTGGAAGAAACAATATCACATATTCATTTAAGAAATTGCTAATAATCAACATGTTAAGCCAGTTTTAAAGACAAAAAGACAGTTTTAAGGTAATTGGGGAAAGCAAAGGCTATATTCCTACATGAGGACTAATTCTGCTCTCCAATAAGTTATTGTAAATCCTAAAGAACTCCAACATTAACTGAAAAAGTTTTTCTTATGAAGGTGAGCTTCTGTCTAGTGCCAAGAAAAGTGTCCATTTGCCAGGCAGATTGCCTGTCTACACTAGTTTCCCCCAACATACTCAGGAGAGCAGGGAGCTGCAGCAGGGAGTGTGAATGAAGGGTCCAGCTGCTGCATATGTGGTATTACAGAACCTATATGTTCTCTCATGCTGTATGAACACATTTTTTCAGCTGGTATAGAAAGCAAAACCAAAATTATGATACCTAGTATTTTGAAGGAAAACTGAGAAGAACAAGAAAATTATGAAACAAGGAAGGAAAAGAGGAAGATGAAAGAGAGACAGGGTCAGAGAAATGGTAGAATGAGAGGGAGGAGAAAAAAGGAGAACAAATGAGAAAGAAGAAGAAAGAAAGAAAGATAATCATAAAGATAAGAAAGTTAAAGAAAGGAAAAGATAAAAAATTAAAAGAAGAAAAGAAAAGGAAAAGGAAAAGAAAAAGGAAAAGGAAAAGGAAAAGGAAAAGGAAAGAAAAGGAAAGAAAAGAAAAGAAAAGAAAAGAAAAGAAAAGAAAAGAAAAGAAAAGAAAAGAAAAGAAAAGAAAAGAAAAGAAAAGAAAAGAAAAGAAAAGAAAAGAAAAGAAAAGAAAAGAAAAGAAAAGAAAAGAAAAGAAAAAAGAAAAAAGAAAAAAAAGGAAATGAGAAAAGAAAGAAGAAAACAAGGAAGGAAATGAAGAGGGAAGGAACAAAGAAAATTACCTCAATTTTACACTGAATTTAACAGACGCTGAATGAAAGTTTGGGAGTTTAGCCCATGTTGCATGGCTGTTCAGCACGAGTACTAAATGATGAGGCTAGATGGCTTGATTATAGGGAACATCTTCTGTAACCTAGCACACAATGATAAATCTGTTTCACTCTAAATTGCCTTTGGGAATCTTGTCCTTCTTACCAGCATGACTTACTCTCACTCGCTGGTGGGCAAAAACTTTGATCCTGCGTCCCATGGAAGTCAATGGGAGCACTGCCTTTGACATCAATGAGTGCTGGATCACACCCCAGGTGAAAAACAATAGCTTTGCTTCTAGTTGGACCAAATGGATGAATAAATCAGAGTCTTGTGTTTGTGGAATCAGGACTTGTTGTGTGTGTTTCTTGCAGAGGAATTTTACAGTCCAAGTATGTGTGACCAAGGCAATCTGATTAATTATTGGATAATGCTTGAGGCAAGCACAGAGTTACAGATACCAGCTAGGTAACTGTGTTATAGAGGAATTTATAATACCTTTGAGCATCAGCCTCTTGATCTTCGGGGATATTCAAAGAAGAGAGAGATAAGGCAATTCTTTCTATCTGTTACTAAGAGAAAGAGATAGCAAATATTTATACAGCAAATACTTATACATGTTTCTCTCTCTAACATTTAGTATTATGCTGTGTTCTACTTCCAATTACATTTGAAGAACTATGGAATTTTTCAGCAAAAAGAACTGGCTGTGTTTAACATTGAGTGCTTGCCCTTCACCAAACTGCAGCACTTGAACTGTGCCACTGTGTTTGCAAACTACCCTGTCACATATAAACGAGGCAGAAGTGTCAAAGGGCAGAGTAAGCATCATGGTAGGCCCTGTGTATCTGTGTCCTGTTCTGCTTCACCTGCCTGCACTGAGGTCAGTAGCAAACCTGGTGCTGCAGGATGCTATGGAAGTACTGGGCCACCTGAGGAAAGTGCCTGCAAGCTGGATTCAACCTCAGCTTTCTTTGTTCTATGATTTATGCTGGCCTTTCAAGCTATCCAGTTTCCTCACAGCTTTTCCTGGTATCTGCATAATGCCTTGTAACAAATTTTTGAGCATGGAGTGAATATAGTTTGGCATATCTTTCCTATTTAAAACACTGGGAAAATGGTTCCACTTTTTCTCTTTTTTTTTTCCTCAAGCTGAGCTGAACATGGAGAGTTAGTGATTTCAGAGAGGAGCCCTCAAGGATGTTCTGGATGACCTCCTGTGAGACATGTTTCTTTCAACTGCAGTGATCAGATATGGCTAGGGAGAGAAAATCATGAAGGTGAAGTGGCAGGTCCTGTGCCACAGCACAGTGGGGCCAAAACCATGTGGTCCTTTAAGTTGCATAGGTAAATTCCACAACAGCAGCTGTAGCAACTCACTGTGAGTGGGTCAGGACATCCCTTCTGATGGATCAGCAGTAGATCAAAAAAAGGAATAGAGGAAAGAGTTTCACTGTCGTGTTCTCACACTATAAAGCAATTTTAGGGATACAGATGGTTATAGTTATTGCAATAGGTTCTGGGATTTTTAAGAATTAGTGAGTGAATGTTATTTGCAGTGAATTTTAGGGGTGGAAAATTTTGTCTATGTTGGCAGGATCTGTGCTACCCTTCAAATAAGAGAGAGGGAAGTCTGTGTGAGAGATGGGACGCAGCACCATTCTCTGGAGTCTTCCAGCATTGCTTTGCTTCCATCTAAGGGTAAATAAATGCCTCTGTGTATGGTGTTTTTAGAGAAAGCTCCAGTTCAATCAGGCAAATAGTCTTTGACTTCCTAATCTAGTGAGAAATGGAAGTGCTCTTCTGTTTCTCTTCCTCTTCATTAGTTTATGTACATCAGTTCCCATCATGTTTACCCATGAAGAAGTGGTTTCAGTAGGACTGCTATCTTTGTAGCTTTTTCTATAAACACTTCAAGCCCCACTGTATAACTTAGATGGAAGAAAATAAGCATTCAAATGAAACAGAAAACCTCAGGAGATCTTTCTGCCAGGACATAAGTTGTGTAGTCAGGACAAAAATAGCCAAAATAAGAAGCTATGGGCCATGCTTCATGTTAACAGAGACACAGGTGTTTCCCCTGACTATTTTGAAAAAAGGCCTCAGCCAAGCCCTCTCCACACGGCTTCAAGTGGGAATGCATCTTATTGCTCAAGATGCACTTCCTCTGTTAATCATACATAATCCACAACAATGCCACTCTCTTTGTGCACCACGTTGGAAGTATCTGTGTATCATATATTCAAATTAAATTGTGTGCTTGAGGGAGCTCGTGATCCCCAGCATACTTCTGTGGCAGCATGGTTTGCAGGCTCCGTATGCTACTTGTGAACAATCTATTGTGTATGTGACGGCAAGCTTGAATCCCTGCCTGGGATTATCTGAAAACTCTGGAACTTGCCAGCAGGAAAATTTACAGCTAAACAATTATATTGTTGAAACTCTGACAAATCCACCCCGGTTTATGACTTTGAAAATAGGGCTAGGTGTATGCAACTGAATATATTATACACTGTAACTCAGCCTCCTGGGGGCTGCATTATAGAGTCTGTTTACTTTGACTGACACATTTCATTTTTCTTTTCTTCCAGACATTATTGCTGCAAATGATATCTCTGCTCAATATGGATTTTCTCCTCAAAAACTGGTTAGGTATTTGGATAAACATCTTCTGAACAAGTTCTTTTATTATTATGTTGATGATTTTTGGAAGCAATCCAGCAATAATGCAATACCCACCCAACACAATGTAAAAAGCAGCAAGCAGACCTGCATTATATTGGTTTATCAGACTACAAGGAGGTAGGATTTCCGGAACTTCTCTCCAATGGAAAACAGTTCCAAAAATTCAAAAGCTTCCAAAAGGAGAGCAGATATTCTTTTTTTTCTACCCATCACTTTTCTGTAAACAGAGCTTTATATCCCCCAAAATAAACTGGTGACTTCTTGCCAAGAGTGAAATATATTTCATTCAAGCACAAAATAACATTCCTTTTACTTAAGCAGGCAGAGATGTTATTGCAAAGTGAAACTACTTAGGAAAATTTGTTCTTAAAGTCAATCACAGTTTTTCCAGACAGAATCAGCACTAGTCATGCCGAGTGGCAGCACTTTTTTTCATGCTGTATTGGTACCAGAAATTCAAAATTCACTACCATTTTCCAGTTTCTTCAGAAATTTCAACATCTCTGATGGTGAATGCCAGAACAGATGGTAATGACTGGTGACCATGTTATGCACACTTCATGCCTGAAGAGTGGTGCTTTTTTTTCCTTGTTCTTCCAGAGAAAAAGTAGAAGAGCAAAATTTCTTTTTTGAGATTGTTCTCTGAATAAATCATCCTTCATCTCACTCAGAAAGGACCAAAGAGCACCTTTTATATCAAAGAGATGGCTGAGAGATGGCATTTTTATCAATGTGGGCTTGAATTGTAAAACACAAAGTATAATATTATACTTTTAAGTATAATTTTATGAACAGAAAAAGTATATTTTGGTCTGATGCATGAATCTTTTATCTACCTTACTCCTGCCATTTGTATTTCCTGCCATTTGGGAATATCCCAAATGGTCTCTGCTTCTCTTTGTTGTTTTAGAATTCCTTTTGTATGGCAGCCAATGCTAACATTTCTTTCTGAGTGCGAAAGTTGCTTATGGTTTTGATGTACATGTACTGTACAGCCCTTGCCAAGTACTTGGGGTGGACAATGTACTTTCTGAGTTCATTAAGAAGAAAACTTGACCTTGTTCACCTTGAGGAGAGATAATTTCTGTGTTGAGTTCTTGCAGGATGTGGGAAATGTAGAAAAGCTGCAGAAGCAGAGGGCCAATGAACTCCAGCAATAAACTTATTTCTCTAGTGTCTTTACAACTATCAATAATGGCCCTTGCTGTGCAGCACATGGCGAAAAAAGAATGCTACGCAGTGATGTGGGCTCCACCTAGACACTGAAAAACCTGCTGTGATTTTTTCAGAAGATGCTCAGAATGAATCTCAGAGATTTTCAGAATGATACTCAGAGAAGCCTCAGAGCCACCTGCTTCCTATGCTCTGGTGTGGCTCTTGCTCTGTTACAGAAAGCAGGGATGACTTGGGCTCATTTATTTCTCTCTTGTCTTATCAGTCTAGTTCACTGTGTGCAGGCTCTCTCTGGCTGAATATCAGCAGCATGCTCTAATCTGAGACAATGTAGCCATAGAGCTGAGGACACTGCTCCCTAGACTAAGGGACATTGTAGGACACACCCCTGTGGAATTTTTCCCATCATTGGGGAATCCCAAGAAATCAACTTAGGGCAACACTGGTACAAATGCAGCGCATACAAAAGCTCACATTTCTTTATTTCACTGAATTTAAGCTGTTTATAGTGTAAATGGGACTAGAGGTTTAGGCAATAGCTAGCATGTTGTAAATAAAAATGTATAATAAGCATGCTATGCAGTCACCCCATATTCATCTTTACTAGGGGTCATCAAAATGTGGAAGGAGGGAACAAGGGGCAAATCATACAATGATCTTTTCTTGCAGTGTCTTCAATTTATTTACTGCAGTATGATAATTTTCAAGGCTTTCTATGCATTCACAGCTGTCCCTACCCTTGACCAGTCTGTTCTGAATCTGGTTGACACTTTGCTGAGGAATGAAAAGAAAAAGATACTAAGCACTTCCTGTGGCAGCAGTGCCTTCCATTTTTGACTTAGAGATTGAGCAAATTAGATCACAGGATTTGCACTAAAGCACTGTTTCACCTAAGAATGTTTTACTGTCTCAGCAAGTGCTCTTCACTTCAAGACTGCAAGTAGCACAGATAATTTACTTCATTCTGGAAAGAAGGGTAAAATTGTAGGGGAACTGAGTAAACTTTGCTTGAGAGAAGCATACAGTTTACTGACTGACCCTGATATTATTTTTTTTAGGGTTTTCCATGAAATTTTGGGAAAAAGTGGGGGTACTCAGCTGAAAAAGAAGACACATACTCCCAGTTATTCTCAAATTGCGACCACCTCGGATTCTCTACCCTGTTTCATTTTTGCAAGTTCAGTCAGCAGAAAGATGGAAGAATGAAATTAGAAAGTGTATGCAATCATCATTTTTCGTGCCTCCATGTTCTAGAACCCATAGAAGCTCAAGCTTCGTGACTGAATGGAATTAAAAGGGGCCCAGTCATTCCTGCCTGGTGGTTTTGTATTTTGTGTATGTAATTTAGGGCAACAGCTATCAGCAGACACAGGTAGTGTAGTGATCTACTGTGAGTGTGTATGAATAGTGTCTTACTTTCAATGGAGTCCTGAGCAAGAGGCTATGCAGGATCTACTAAGACCTAGACAGTATTTGAAACCTGCCACTCACACCAGAAAGCTACTGCTCACTTTGAGATCCCATGTCAGCTCCTTAAATCAAACCCTTCAGACTCAGGAATGAAGTAAATAAATTATAAGCTCTATTGATTGTGTCTCCTGTGTGAACGTTCTTTAGCATTGACTAAACCATTCAAACCATTGTCCCACCATGGATCAGGCTCCCTGTAAAACCCAAAATGGCTGCAAAAGAGGGAGCAGAAATGTTTTCTTTCATTCATCCAAGATTCTGTCAGGGAGGGGTTTGATCTCTGCAACTTTACAACATCCATATGGTCAGGAATGAATTAGTTGGCTCCTTTGACTGGGATATGCGACCAGAGTCTTAGATTGGACAGAAGCCACTGAGATACAGTCTTTTTTTTTTTTTTTTAATAAGTATTACTGAATTTCTCAAGATTTTTGTAGCCATGGCGCAAGTTTGTCCCTTATTTGGTCTCTTGGTCTGTTATCCCATCTGAATGACTCCATTGACTTCAACTAAATCACTGGTATAAATGCATCTTAGACTTCTCTTCCAGCTAATGGAGAAAGTGCTGGTGATTGCTGGTTAGGGGTTATTTTGGGGAAAGGGATTGTTTTTGCTTCTGCTTTAAAACAAGGAGGTGTGGTAAATCACAGGCATCTTTCTTGGGATGGAGATTATAAATCACTCTTCCCAAGTGAAATCTTTTATTTATGCCTTGGGATTCCATTTCATTGAGGAAAGGTATGTTCTTTCGACTTCAGCCAGACTGCACTTTAGCAAGTGATTCAAATCAAGCTGACACTTATTAGTGAGCATGCTGAACACTTTGCTCCCAGGCACTTCACTGCGCTGCCACATTCTCCATTCTTCACAGATGTTTGTTCTCCTTAGGTTTCATCTGGAAGCAAAATCACTGCTTGCTCCTCATGTTAGTGGGAAGTCAACTGCAAAGAACAACTTGATTTTAGAGACAATGGATCACTCCCACCAGTTAACAAAAAAAAAAAAAAAAAGAAGGGGAGACGAAATAATACACTGACAGATCAGCTATAATACACTCCCAAATCAGTTTGAGCTCATTCTTCTGGTCTGAAAGTGACCAGGCAAACTTTCTATTATCACTTATTATGTGTTGAGCCCTGTCACGACACTCAGTGTTAGACAGAACACATTCAGTAACAGTAGTTCCACAGACAGTACCAGTAACATCATACAGATGTCAAATGATTTAATTTCAAAGCAACAACTTTTACTTGTGTTTGCAACTTGTAAGCTTGTGTTTATCGGGGAAACAAAAAAGCAAACCAACCCCAAGTCTTGAACAGTGAAAAACATATGCAGATAAGTAGTTCTAGATGCTTTTCTTTCTCCAGTAATATTCTTAAATTAATCCCTATTTATAAACACCATGCTTGTGTTTCCTTTGCAGTGCATGCACTTATTTACTACCCTGAGAAATCATGGTTCAGGGGCAAGAGTCTATGATGAAGTCCAGCTGCCAGGGAAGAGGGAAGAAATGGTAGCTCACTTACATAGCCTCTTGTAGGTTGATTTGTGTCTAGAAATAGGTGTAACACCTCACCAGATCACAGGTAAGTGTGATGCACTTATGACAGGATGAAAAAGAGACAGCAGTAAACTTCAGAAGATACCTGGAACATCTGCCCAGATTGAATTTCTGGTGGTGCAAGGAACCTCTGTGTGCAGGCTATATGTCACAAGAGAGGAATGGTCTAATAACCTGCATGTGCTCAAGTGACCCTGTGAGATGTGTGAGAACTCCAAGTCCTTTTGCCAAAGGCAGGAGTGTGGGCTCATCTAAGCTGATATGGCAGGGACATTTTGCACTGGCCATTTATTGCTGCTTGCTTTCTAACCCAGAATTACTGACCTGACTATTTTCTAAATTCACTTACCTTCATGGCCATCACTGGGCCCTTTCTACACTAAGAAGAGGAGGCATTTTTTTGTTCCTTTAATGAGATCTTCGGCATCACTGTTGAAAATGGAATGCTTATAGTAAGGAAACAATCAGTAGCAGCATGAGTCAGTGTGCTGGAGTTTGAACACTCAAGTCATATTTATACACAGAATTACTATGCAAAAATGCATGATCTGCAAAGGTGACCCTGCCATTTAGGTAGTTGAACATAGCTAATGAACAATGGAGGAAAATTTTTAAAAAATAAAGAATACATTTTAAAAAATACATTCTTTCAATTTTTTTTTTAATTTACCATTATAACAATCACAAAAAGGAAATCAAACCTGCAAAGGCAAGGGTAGTGTTTCTCCCTTTCCTTAAACATTTTACAGTATTGCAACTTATCAAATATCTGTCTAATACACCAAGTACTTTAGGATGTGAATACATATAAATATATATA